>JAODTR010076333.1:3776-15190 GCA_025399935.1 Amblyopsis rosae | reverse complement strand
GGGGGGTAGGGGAGAGAGGGGAGGGGGAGGGTCGGTGGGAAAGGTGCTCCCACCGTGGTGCGAGCGCGTGAGTTTCCTCTACGGCGATCTGGAAGAGCAAGGCAGACATTGTTAATAAGACACATGCTGGCAACACGGCAACATGGCTGCCATGGGGAGCTCTGGTAGCATTACAAGCTAGGTGAGTTTAGCGTTGTAGTGATGGCACACTTTAAAAGGTACACTCCTCGATTGTGTTACAACTAAACGTGTAAGAAAATACCGATACACCTGTCGCGATGAAACGCTGCGAGATTCTCCAAAACACTATCGATATAAAAACTTTGAATTTAATAAATTACATTTTTATGTATTTGTAAAAGGGATTATGTACAAAATACATTCAAGCGTCAAAAGAGAGGAAAGACGCTTGTTACCAGATTAGGTAAGTTTAGGTTAAGTGTTTGTTATTATTTGCAGCAGTGCCACACATTAGAATTGCTATGAAAATTTTCCACAACTTAGAAATCGCAACATATCATCTTGCTTGCAGTATCGCAATATATCAAATTGTGGCCGCAACGTATTGTCAGACACAGCCCTAGCTATAAAAACAAATCTCCTCGTGAAACGAGGAGTAGAGAGGATATAAAACCACAGTAGGTGGCATGTGCTCCATGTTTTTAACAACAATAAAAAACTATTGTAATGCTCGTTTTTCACCACAAGGGGCATTCCAGACACAAACGGAGGAGTGTACCATCAGCTGCTGGTCAGTTTGTTTACTGCATGGGTTGGCTAAGAAGCTGGTGGTCTTAGCAGTGTATCAAAGCACAAGAAACACAACAGTACAGGAAATACAGAGCGGTTTTAAACGATGGATCCAATATCAAAGCAACACATTTCACGAGTTACAAATGGTTTAGAGTTCTGAAGTGTTCTGAAGTAAACCATATACCCCTCTTTCATTCATGGGTGCTGTGCGATATATGATAATATAAAGGCTAGTGTCCATCATTTTGAAAACACCCTGTATATCTAACAATGCGACACAAACATGATGTTTAGAGAGAGAGAGAAGGAGAGAGAGAAACAGACAACGCATGGGTGAGTCAAGCGTCCGCTAACGGGCGAGCGCTGCATCCTCCAAACCTCTCTCTCCTTTACGCCCTGCCTCTCTGCTTCCCTCCGCTCCTCCTCCTCCGCCCTCTCCCTCTCCTCCTCCCTCTCCCTCAGACGCCTTCCCCGAGCATCCAGGGCCACCAGGGCAGCGGTGCGTTCCCTCGCCCCGCCCGCGGCACCGTGGAAGGCCGTCTGCAGCCGCTGCAGCTGCCCTAGCAGGTGCCTGCTGCGCTCGGGGACCAGGTCGCGGGCCCGCTCCGAGACGAACACCTGGACGTCCAGGGCCACGGCAGAGACCTCGCCGCAGCGGGCGGTCAGGGAGGCCTGGAGCTCCTGGACAAGGAGAGGAGAGGGGAGGAGAGGAGATGACGAATTAGCAGAGACAACCACATAGACATATGTAGGCCATAAGTAAAGACCTGCGTACACAGTATGTCATATTACTGAGGACGCCTATGGTTTATTTACCTGGCAAAACTCAATCTGCAGTGTGAGCTGATCGTGATCTTTCTCCCTCTCTGACCCCGCCAACTGTGCTTCTGTCTCTTTCAACCAGGACAGCAGGTTCTCCACCCGTCCTTCTAAAGCCTCCTGTTGAGTTGTTACGGCTTCCTGAGAGAAACAAGGCACATGCAGGAAATAGTTAGGGGAAGTTATTAAAGACAGCAAGCGTAGAATGACCCAAGTTCGAACTCATATCGAAACAAAAACAACTCTCTCTTCAATGCCATAGGGTGCTCCCTCAGAAGCTCCGCCCCACACATTGGAAATGCATTGTGAAAGCTAGGATATTGTTGTGTGTGCGGTCTGACAGAAATGCTCCCACGCCACTGGTATGGCGTGGGAGCAAAATTGATGCGACAACAGAAAACCTTAAACACCGCCATAGGCAAATGTTACCATAGGTTATTTACAGATAGGCCAACTGCAGTCACCAAGGCCGATACAGATGTACGGTCGATATATATCGGTGCACACCGAATGGAACAGTTGTCTCCAAGCTACTTCTATTTTAAATAAAGACCTGCACGGTGCTTATTATTACCTTGTATGAGTATCTGTGGTCTCGCAGGCCTTGCAGAATGCTCACAGAGACCCCCGTGGCTGCCTCGTACCCTCGGGCCAGGCTCCGCCCATCTTTCTCCAGGGCCAACAGGAGCTGAGGAGGGACGTCTGCCGGGTTGGACTCCAGCAGCCTTCCTGCAGCATCCACTTCTTTGTTGACTTCTGGCTCCAGGTCACGCAGCTCAAGGTCCAGTGCCTAAGGGAAGGATTGGAAAAGGACCAGCGCTGTCAATACCGCTTTTCTAACGCCCGAACGTGGAACGTTACATCATCTTTCTCGTCTCTTTTTCCCCCCGTCGTCTCTCGACTGACGGGGGAAAAAGGCGACCACCAATCTGTGCACAGTGGCGACCAAAGCGTTTGACGGACAAATGAGAAATGCCAAGTGTGCAACTGTGTTACCTCGGCCTGACCGATGATGTCACCCAGAGCGACGAGGCTGCGGCCAATAGACTTCTGCTGCTGCTGCTTGAGGCGGACCTCTATATGCCTCACCATGGAGACGAGGGCCACGATTCGCTGGTCATGTTCCAGGCATTCCTGCCGAATCAAAGGAGCCTAACAAAGACAGGAAGGAAGTTGTTAGACACACGATTACTAAAATGTTGGTACGTTTAAAATAGTTTGATAATATGGAACACAATTAACTAAACGATATCCCATTAACACTTTTGTTAACATTATCTCTGCTTACATATGGAACACAATTAACTAAACGATATCCCATTAACACTTTTGTTAACATTATCTCTGCTTACCTTGCCAGTTTTTGATGTGCTCTTATCCTCCTTAATCATCACTTCTCTTGTTACGACAGCCTCCGCCTTCTCCGCATAGCTGTCCGGTGCTGACTCAAACTCATTTGCGTCAACCACTGAATGTGGAGATGCAGAGTCGTAAAAGGCCTGTTGTTTCGGTTCATCTCCCAGAACCTTTCCCAGGGGTTCTGTGACGGTGGTCATTTCAGTCATCTGCGTTTTTAGCTTTTTCCTCTTTTTACTTTTGCCAGTGGTTCTGTCTAGTTTTGCCTCTGAGATTGCTGTAGGTTGGATGACCAGTTTGGAGGTTACAACTTCAGGACTGGGTTCCATGTCAAAGGATGTCCCTGGTGTGGAGACCTTCAGGTCCTTGTCCACCTGCATCTGAGCTTCCTTCTGGAGGTCTTCAGGAGGTATAACCTCCACTAATGTCATCTGGTCTTCAGCCTGAGTGCCGGGCTTCTTTGGTTCCCTCAAACAAGGCAATTCATCACACGCTTCAGCCACAATAGCACTGACTGCAGAGCTGGACATTTTTCTGAATTCTTCGCCACTTGAGGACCTTTTGACATCACTGTCTGACTGACTGTGAGTATCACCAGGTCTTCCTCTCCTCTGCTCAAGACTGCAAGCAAAGCTGTCTAAACCTGCTGTTGGGTTTGTTTGTGCCATCAATGGTGTTCTGGTCCCCAAAGAGTCCTCGTGTTCAGCATCCAGTGATTTCTCTATTCCAGGTTGAGGAATGTCCATCACTTTAGCTGTCTTGATATTTTTGCTCTTATTTCGCTGTCCTTGCTTGCTGGCTTTAGGCTGGTCTGATGATACGGCGAGGTTTTGATCTAGCCCTTCCTTTTCTCCAGTGACCTGGAGTTTTACCTTTTTTGGAAAAGTTTTGCCTTGTCCATCTACAATGTTTTTGACAGTAGGGTTAGTAGGTTCTTCTCTATAAACATCACCTACAACCAACTTATCATCGTATTCCTTACCAAATCTTTCCTCTGGTCTCTTTTGTGGCTTGCCCATCTCTTCTGCAGCTTGTTTGTCACTTATGCCCTTTGATGATAACATCAGTTCTAGCTCTAGGCCTTCCTTTTCTCCAGTAACCTGGAGTTTTACCTCTTTTGGCCAAGTTTTGCCTTGTCTATCATCTACAATCTCCTTGACAGTAGGTTCTTCCCCATCGACGTCACCTACAACCAACTTCTCAACGTATTCTTTGCCAAATGTTTCTTCTGGTGTCTCTTGTGGCAAACTGTCAGGCTTGCTCCTTCCATTGTCTTCAGCAGAGAGACCCTCAACAGCATCAACTTTAGCCGGAAGTTGCTCCTTCTTCTCCTCTGCAACAGTCCTCTCACTCCCCTTCTTGCCCAGCTCTTTCCGCAATGCCCCCAGCTTCTCTGCAGCTTGCTTGTCACTTACGCCCTTTTCAAACACCTTTTTCAGAATGGTCTCTTTTGCTTTGAGTATCAAGGCTGCTTTCTCTTCATCTGGGAGACGGGATTTAACGGGCAGTTCTCTCGCCTTCTTAACACTTCTTCTCACTTCCTTGTTGTCTGTTTTTGCTGTTCGAGAGACAGCGCCGACTCCTTTGTCTTTAGATTTGGGGTGAGCCTTTTTTCCCTGCTCCTCCCCTATGTTGTCCTTACTCGTGTCATATTTTTGCTCTGTGGATTCTTTGCTTGTATCTTTCTTACTGCCGTCAACAGTATGCCCTTTGGTTTCTAGTGAGACAGGCGCTGCCTCACACTCTTGTTTAACTAACACATTTTCTTTCATCTTTGCTTCTGAATCTTTGCCACTTGCAATCCTTACGGATGCTGGCAGGCTTTGGATCTCCGACACCTCGTCTCTCCCTTTATCCAAGTATTTAACCTTTGATTGTCTCTCAGTGTCTGAACCGGCTTTCTCAGTTTTGGATGGATCTTTAGTCTCTATAAGTTGTGGTTCACAGTCATTGTCTTTACCCTTTGCCTTCTTTTTCTTTCGCTTTTTCTTGCTTTTGTTTTCAGCCTCTAAGGATGGAGAGGTTATTGCCTGGTCTGCCCGGTCCATGTCAGTAATATATCTGGCTTCAGTCTTTGCAGCTATCTTACTGTCTTCCTTCTCCATTGCCCTCTCATTGCTACCTTCCACCTCATCAACATTCTCTCTACATGTGTCTTTGCTCTTTTTAATAGACTTCTCTGTGTTCTTATCACTTCCACCTCTGTCAGCATCCTTCTCTTTGCCATTATCGTAGAGAGAGTGATGCACTACTGAAACACTGTCCGCAATCTCTACATACTGGCCCACTGACACAAGAGATGTCTCGTCCCTGATCTGGGAATCTTTGTCACTTGAATGAGAGGCTTGCATTTGATGAACATCTTTTGTGGATGATATATTCTCTAAACCACTTTTTTCTTTCTGGGTTTCAGCGGCGTCACTGCTGCACTGTATTGTCTGCTTAGGAGGCTCGGATTTGCTGTCGTACTTCTGAGGTTCAATCTCCTGAATGGCATGTTGTATCCTTTTTTCAACGTCGCATGCAAACTGAGACAACCGGTCAATGGACTGATCCGGTTCAACCACTCCCTCCTTTTCCATGGATTCTTGCTCATTGCTCTCATCTTCCAAAGCTGCACCACAAAATGGTATCCGATTTGTCTTCTCAACCATCTCCGTCATGACCAAGCTTTTCTTTGGCTGATTCTCTGAAGGTGCAGATCCTGACAGGGAACTTTCACTTGACCACATTATCGGGCTGTCTGGGCTAGATATTGACAACGTAAGAGTAGGGCTGCAAATGCTGCCAGATGAAGCGACTGGTGTAGAGATGGCCTCATCCTCAACGTCTATCTCCCCAGGGGTAAAGTCCTCCTGGATATCTGCAGCCATATCTCTAGATATCAGCCCCCCTGCTATGGCGTCCTTGAGACTATGTACTCGCCGGCCAGTGGCAGGGTCAACTAAACCTCCTGTGCTAATCTGGTTGGTTGCTATAGCCCTGGCCATTTCCTCCCCAACTAAACCCCCCTTGTAGGCTTGTGGCAGAGGGAGCCTAGCTCCACTGTGGATGTCTATAATGCCGCCAGTGTCCGCCTGGCTTTGGAGCAACCTCAGCGCAGGACCTGGGTCGACTAGCTTAGCTGCAATGGCCTGGGGAAGGGTCAACAGGTCACCCGTTTGCTCATCTAAAACACCCCTGAAGGGTTTCAACGCAAGGAAGCGTTTCCCCGTATCAATGTCTATCTTTCCTTGCCTAACGAGATCCGAGTATGGCACAATGCGGCCGGTTTGGGGATTCAGCACTCCTCGTGTTACAGCAGGTGAAGCCATGGCTTCCTGGGCAGCAACCTCTTCCAGCAGGCCTTTAGAAACGGCCTCCGTAAGTGTCAGTCTACATTTGGACTCTGGGTCTGAAATTGTTCCAGTTGATGCCTGAAACACTGCTGCTTCTGGGTGTGATGAGCGGCTAACCCTCCCATGGTAGACCCACTCTAATTCCTGCAGCCCAGAGGCAGTAGAACAGTCCACCAAGCCTCTCTCTACAGCGTCAGAAACAGACAGCCTTATTCCTGAAGCATGGTGTATTACACCCCCCCCAGCCACCTGCTGCGACAATGCCCGATAAGCCTCGTCTGGCGATATCAACTTCTTCTGAATTGCTTGCTCCAGAGGAACCGGGAATTTAGTTTGAGGGTCAACGACGCCTTCCATCTGTAGCTGCAATCTAGCTTTAGCAAGAGCCGTTTCTGGATCTGTAGGCTTTCCTTTGTAGGCCTTCTCTAGCGCTACCAATGGCTCCCTGTCCTCCTCCTCTATCAGACCCAAGTTAGCTGCAAGTGTAACTGACACCTTCTTATCCCTGTGCAAGTCAACGATTCCTCCAGAGGCGACCTGGGCTTCTAGAAGACGCATCGATGTCTCAGTGTCGATCAACCCCGCCTGAGCGGCCTCCCTCACGCCACGGACCTGCCCCTTTTCAACATCCACCACACCTGCCAGTGTTTTGTCTGACTTCAGCACGCTCCACATCAGATCCTCATCCAGAAGGCCCGCCTGCATCACATCCTTCATACAGAGTGACTCGCAGCGACCGGCGTCTATAAACCCGCCAAAAAGACCGGCCTGAGCCATTAGCTTCACTGCAGTGTGTCCAGGAAGGATGCCCTGGGCTACAGCCTCGTCTGGAAGGAGCCTTTCCCCTTCTTCTGTTAGCAAGCCACCTTGATTGAGTTCTGTGGCTAACATCTCCAGCTCAGCGTCTTCCTTATTGGCTGCACTCAACTCAGGGCTACTAGCTTGAGGTTTTGACTTCTCTGCTTCCGGTGCTTGGGTGGCTGTTTTAGGTGTTCCAGGCTGTGAGCCCAGTTCGTTGACAGATGTGTCAGTGTCTAATATAGTTTCTTTTTCATCTTTAATGTGTGTGGAATCACATTTTGTGGTGGGCAAGACATCTTTCTCTCTGACCGACTGAGTTGACATAATATTTTCCTTCATCGTTACTGTTGTTGACATGTGCTCTATACCTGCTTTAGATGTTGTTTCATATTTAACTATTGTTTTTACGGAGTCCATATATTTAAGGGGGGAATTACTCTTCTGACTGACACTGTCTGCCCTTGGCTCGGGCTCAACAGAGGCTCCATTTCCATCTGACTCACCAAATTCTCTGTCGCTAGGAGCAGCTTCCTTGTTATTTTTCACTCTTACATCTTTTCCCTCATCAACTTCACCTTCAGCTCTGCAACCGGTTTCACTTGTTTCAAACAGCCCTCGACTAGATGGCAAGCCTTTCTCGTGTTGGGTATCAGACCTTGCCTCTTCACCGCTCTCGCCAATCGTCTCACTGGAAAAGTCGTGTGTTGGCGTGATTTCCTGACTGATCTGATCAACCGCCATTTCTTCTTCTCTCTCTTCCTGTTCCTCCCATTCAATAACCCCCAAGTCTCTCCCGCTCTCTGCACCATCCTTGCCATCAGCGACCTCATCTTGACCTTCAGGTACCCGTCCCGTAGCCCTGACTAGGTCCGCCAGCTCAGGCTCCAGAAGCACCAGCCGCTGTCCAGAATGAGCATCCACATAGCTGTGAGTCATCAGATGGAACAGAAGCTCATGTTTCGCTTTCTCCGCGGCATCCATCACGAGGCAGGCGTCCCCCACGAGGCCCGTGGTCGGGGGACCAGGGGGTGGGGAGGCTGGGGGTGGAGATGAACTGGTAGATCCCCAGCTAAGGCGATTGAGAGAAGGGGTACCCGATCGGTTCATGTTGGGCAGAACATCGGGGATGTGGGTCTCTCGAAGGACGGTGACCACGCAGGGGTCCACTCGGTCTGCTGTCTCGCTTAACGGTACCACCTGGAGGGTGTCTGGGATGTACAGAGCCCCAATGGTATGACGCTGCCTCAGAATGTTCCTAGCTTGCTCCGGTGGGATCACTCCTTGTTGTAGTGCCTCAGCAATAGGCAACAGCTCGCCCGATTCGGGCCAGAGCAATCCCATATAGGCCCAGAGGGACTCCAGTACCAATACGGCCAAACGAGAGGAGATGAGGTCCCTGTGGATGGCCTCTTCTATAGTCAGACGCTCTCCACTAAAGGGGTCCAGTATTCCCTCCGTCTGTAGCTGTCGCGCCAGCATGGTACAGGCCAAATCCTGATCCATTAATCCATGGCGGACAGCCTCATGAATCGTTAGCCGGTGATTAGAGCGGGGGTCGGCAATACCCCCCGCAAACAGCTGAGCTTCAAGGAGACGCACGGTAACCTTACGGTCAATCAGGCCCTCTTGGATGGCGCGGAAAATACCGACTTTCCTTCCGGAGCGGAGGCACACAGTTCCTCCCGGGTGCTGCTGGACAGGGAAGAGAAAGAGGCCCGATTCTTCACGGAGGACGCAGCGCTGCCGTAGCTCGGAGAGGGTCAATCTCTCAGTCGTGTTTGGGTCGATGAGCTCCCGACGTTGGAGCCGCACCTGGAGCTTGGTAAAGGTTCTGGGCGACACTAGACCGAGGTCTCCCGCCATTTCCAAACTCATCATCTCCCCTCTGGAATCTCTCAGGCCTCCTGTATTCATCTGGAGTTCCAGTATTCTGAGTCCCACCTCCTCGCCGATAACTCCCTCCTCCATAGCAGAAGCAGTTGGCAGAAAAAGCTTATGCTGCCCATCTACTGGTTTAGGTTGTTCTGCAAGATGCAAAGCACCCTCTAGCTCGAACAGCGATTGACCGGTGTGGCTGTCAATCAGTCCCTGAGCCAGACCCTGCTCCAGCGATAGGCTGTGAGGGGCGTCTGGCTGCAGGAGCCCACCACTGACGATCTGGGCTGCCAGGAGGCTGTAGCAGGTGTCCCGGTCAATGAGGCCACGCTGGGCTGCCTGGAACACTGAGAAGATCTCCACAGTTCCCAGGTCAATTACTCCAGCAATGACTGTTCGACTCTAGAGGAAAAAATGGGAAACAATACATAGTTTAAAACAAAGTGGTATAAATCTGCTGCAAATTAATAATTAAATCATATTTTGTTGAATATTCTTTTATAAATATATTAAAATGGTTACTGTGCATACAGTCTAAGGTTGCAGCTGTGCTATTTTCACAAAGAAAATGGTCTAACAATGAGTTTCCTTTTACATAATAAAATCATAACTACTTACCGCTGGGGTAAAAAGCATTAAGCATGCTAGATAGCAAACATGAAGAAGAAGAAGAAAACGCAAGGGGAAAAAGTTTAATGTAAAAAACAGGCTGAAAAGAGAATAGGGGAAGATTAGAGCAACGGTAAGAGAAAAGCGAGCACCACTTACCGTACACTGGCGCATTAACGGGCCAGCCCGGGGCTTGGAGCAGCGAGGCGCAACAGGTGAGCGACAGGTGAGCAGCTGGTTGTTAGCGTTGTGCATGCCACCCTGAACTAAAATGGCTACCGACTCTCAAGTCCTCTTAAGTACTGCGCCGCTTAAAACTGGCTCATGCTTAGCTGTCGTCAAGGTGAATACAATGTAATT
This sequence comes from Amblyopsis rosae, assembly GCA_025399935.1. Lineage (NCBI taxonomy): Eukaryota > Metazoa > Chordata > Actinopteri > Percopsiformes > Amblyopsidae > Amblyopsis > Amblyopsis rosae. The sequence goes on along the minus strand of JAODTR010076333.1, from coordinate 5,279 downwards.
GAGAGCTATATTGCTAAAACGCATTAGCTAGTTTAGGTTTGAGGCCAATGGCGTTTGCATTCTGATTCTACCACTGCTCTACAGCGAACCTCCGTCTCACATTCTGATCTTTGTCACAGAGCTCCGTGGTTCCGTGGCTCTCCTCTGGCAGCTGTTAGTGATTTTCAAGCAGAATGCTGGGTTTAAGGTTTCACACATTAATAATATGCATTAGACGGCACAAACACAAACAATGCTCTCACACACACACACACACACACATACACACACGTGTGCTTGTGGTCTGGACACACCATGCTCAAACGGTGAAGTGAGTTCATTTTTGCATAGCTGGCCCTTGGCTGCACGCGCAGTACACGCTCATTACCACTAGGCTTTCCCACGTGCTTCAAGCACACTGTTGTTGTACCATTAGCCTACATATCAAGATACACCCTACGCGCACACACACACACAGTAGGAAGACAGGGAATATGCTTTTATGCGTTTTTATGAAAAAACACCTAACCTAGAACCTTCCTGGAGAATTCACGTAAACCACAAATGGATCTATTGAATGAGAGGCGATTGTGAATGGGCCTTGGGTTGTGTGCTTATGAGATAAACACATTAAGCAACACTGTAAATAAAGAGCTGCGGCATGGATTCGTTTTAAAGGCCGACAGGCGGTCGGCGCTGTGCCACAATGGGCTGCAGATGTGCACGTGAGCTACTACAGGCGTGCTTAAGCACTCCAGTCTAGAATCTCAAAGCTAACTGCTAGCATGACACACGCAGCGCTACATGCTACTAGCCTTGTGAGGCCATCCTCATTTCACTCTGGAACCCCCCCTCGCAAAAGCGCGTGTCGCCCGCTTAGAAAACAATCAGGCCAATCAGCGGCTAGCTGAGATCTTCCCTTAAGATGATGTCAGTGTACGTTGTAGTGTACGGTTTTTATATCCAGGTATTACTGAAGTCTTTCTGTCTTTTTTGTCTGTCTGTCCCAGCCTATTGAAAAATAGTCAGTCTGGCTGCATTTCTCTCTCTGCCTGTCTATATGTCTGTCTGTCTGTCTGTCTGTCTGCATGAACAGCACAGAGACAGACAACACAGTATATTTATATATATTCTGATTGGGTGAGATAAAGGTAGGCTGTCCAATAGTAATGTAAGGAAGTATGACTGTCATGTATTAGCGCCACCATTATGACTCCAGGCTTGTTGGACCTCTGATCAGGACGCCCTCACGAGGCTGCTACGCTACTGCTGCCACCTAGAGGCCATATTAGCAGTTAAGCACACATGTCTTAGGAGGATAATCGAGACGATGATGTGAGAATGAGGGTGGTGATGACATGGGCACGTCACATGACATTTACAGTGGAACACAAGCATGCCAAGGCCCGATTCAGACAGACGCACAGCGATGAAGATCACTTCTCTTTGATTACAAATGTAGTTTCAATTGGTTTTTTGGTTGTTTTTTTTTGGGGGGGGGGGGGGGATCTCTGTGAATCTGTG
>JAODTR010076322.1:0-15190 GCA_025399935.1 Amblyopsis rosae | reverse complement strand
AGCCTCTCAAACCAGATGATTGACAGGTTGGTTCAATTAGCCTACCCTAAGTTTGCTAGGACCAGAAATCTCATTCTCGTAATGCAGTAATACAGCATTTTACCGCTTTGGAAATAGTCATTAGTTACACTACTAGTTACTGAAAAAAGTTATAATATTACAGTAACTTGTTACTGCCCAACAATGGTTACATCTCGAGCTTGTCTTGAATCTTTCTGTACAGTATAGGCCTACCTACCTATAAAATCAGTTTCATTTCTACTGATGCAGTAGCAGTTATTTTAATTCGCGCAATCAAATTGTTATACTGAGTAATTTAAGACACATTTATGAACAAATATAATATAAATATACCTTAAATTCAAAAAGCCGTACCTTGGGAATACTCCTAGGAGAGATGATGTTTTCAGACATGTTGAAAGCATGATTTAATCGAGGGTTTAACAAAAGTTAAAATGCACTTTTTGGTTGTCTTTGTTCCCATCTGATATGTTATCTACATTTCATGTAACCTAGGGATTGACCGCTGTTCTCATGTAAAATGTGCAGGTCAGCCATCTCTCCCTGGAGAATTTCATCCATTATATGAATCCTCTCTGTCACCCACGCTGTTGAATTCAGACTTTGTTCTTCCATATTTATTTATTATTGCAACCTATATAAATCCCAAAGCTGACATTTAATTGCCAGGCCTTCCAGGTCGATATATGTTTCTGTCCACAATACAGGGTGTGACCAGAAGAAAACATACCTTTGAAAAGAAGCTGACCACTTCAGCATGAGCAACCTAGGCTACTTCCTGAAAGTAGATTATTTTACAGTGTTCAGATTTTTCTGTGAATACCAGGCGAGATACAAACTATTCTGTATTTTTCTCTAGTCCCTATGTACAGTACATGTTATGAAACTGTATTTGAACACACAAGTGCATCTAATCCTGTTTTGACAGAGATTTGGTGTGCCACAAAATGTAGGTGAGCCTTAATTACATTACACATTACATTAAAACCCCACCCATGTTACTCCAGGCAGTCACTTCAAGCAGTTTATTTTACTTCTTGAAGTAAAAATCATAAATTGAACTCTAACAAGGTAATTTGCCTTTGTGTGACTGACTGGTAACTCTTGGGTTTTTCTTGTCTATGCAAGCGCCATCTTAAAAATAATACATTTTAACTGAATAGTGCAGAGCAGCAATAAATAGAAAGCAATACAGTAGATTTATTTAGAACGTTTTATTAAGAGCGGTTCATCTGTGTGCCTTGAGGGGTGACTCTGGATTAACCAGATGATTTTGCTGTGTAGCGGGACAGGACAATATGAGCACATGTAAACTGGCTGACCGACCTTGTTAAAAAGTGAATGTGCTACATTCTAGGCAGTAGGTGTTGGTAATGCACCATGTAGACAGTAGGCGGCGGATATTCACCAATAGCGTTGGATCCCAACCTCTTTGAAACTCCACAGAAGAAGACAGTAACATTTCAGTGAGCTGATTAGTTTGCCTTGGAAAAAGATGTGCCTCGGCCAGACTGGTATTGGCCTATATGCGGTCTGAACTTAGCCTCGCGAGACCACCCTGATCTCGCGAGCTTCAGTTTAACTTTGCCGTGAGAATCAGTCTGGAAAGACTAAGAATCAACGTTGAATGTGTCCGAGTAGCAACTTAACTTTTCAATCAGCATCGTGTTAATAGCTATACGGGCGTGGTTAAGGTGTACCGACAGCAAAAACGACCAGATGGTTCAGCCAATCAGACCAGATGGTTCAGCCAATCAACTGACTCTTTTTGTTTAAAGTACCTGCCATTCACAAACAGTTTCAATGTACGGCTTCCCAGATGTATTTGTGACAACAATTTCTCTGGCATGTCAGGTTAGGCTGAGCTAGGCTTGCCTAGCTTTTCTTGTTTTTATTTAAGTTTGCTTTGTATTATTAGTGTGATCTTCTAATTGTAAATACAATCACACCCTTTGTTAATTGTTTATGGTTAAATCACATGTTCATGCGTGTGTGTGTGTGGGTGTGCGCGCGAGTGTTTGTACAAGATGCTTCTTTTTTGTGGATGTGGCTAGTTTGAGAAGCACTGTTCCAGAGCAGTGTTAATGCTTACTACTGTCAGTAGGTGAGTCCCTACTGGCCTTCCCATCAGCCACCTTGTCCCTGATAGTGTTAGCAGGCCTGGAAACAAACCCGAAGTGGCCAGCTACTTTACATTTCATCAGTGAGCTGCTTCTGCTGGCATGGCATCTGTTATGGAAATTTTCACTATGGAGAAATGGATCATTTCAAATATTTTCACTTCTGTGAGCTGGCTTTTACAGTATTAGGCAATGGCTTTAAAAGACCCGTTCACCCGCTTTCAGAGCCATATATGAATCTATTAATACATTAACAGTGACTGATAGCTTACTGTAACTTTTTATTTTATGCACTGTATCTAGTCAGCACATGAGATAACACAATTAACAATTGTGCCCATGTGTCAAAAGCCTCACTGAGGATCAATCCGGTTTTAAATGTCCCCTATCTATGTCCAATAGTTTAATATTATTTTAATTAGCCAATACAAAGTCTTGGGAATAGCATATGGTCATAATTAGTGCTAGATGGTTCACACTGGATGAACTAGCCATTAATTACTCCTAGCTGGGTTTGGGGGTTGTCCTTGGGTTTAGCAGCAAAGACAGGAAAGGTCCTTTCCAGAATCCTCAGTCACCTTCAGTAATAATCTCAAATGCAACCTGCCGAATTTTCACATTTCACCAGGGAAAGTGTAGACTTCACTTCAACAGGAATGTGTTGGCAGCAGTGGTATTAGGTCCCCACAAGGGGTTATCATATGAGGACTTCAGAGGTCTTAAGAATACTAAAAATATAAAATTTTCTAAAAATAAACGTGCAATTTTCAATTTAGTTTTATTATATATTTATTTTTGTGCTATATACACAATGGTACATGGGGTTGTTTAAAATTCGGGAGTAGCATCTAAAACTGAGAATATTGTTAAGACTCTAATCTGGTCAGTCACACTGAGCTTGTCAAGGAAGTCCTTCTAGTAGTGCTTATCTTTCTCAGAGATGGTTATCTTTACATCTGGTTGAATACAGTAGGTGTGCTAACCTGAGGGAGCCCACATCAACACACATTACTGGCCCGTGACTCAGCCACCCTGTTAGCATGCTGCCTGCTTCATTAAAGCTGTTCTTGACAGACAGGTATACTCTTTACATCTCACGTGTGCTTCTTCACACATTCAGTGTTCAGGAGAGAGAGAGAGAGAGAGAGAGAGAGAGAGAGAGAGAATTTGGCGGTGAAGGCCACATGGACTTTTTGGGAAAATCTCTATAATGTTTTAAGCTTGGAACCAAACCAAACAGCTACGAGGTATATTCTCCGAAAGAAGCTAAAAGCCCGCATACTGTAACATGATTTCTTTCGGGATGTCACAGATAAATACTACAATACCCACAATCCTAAAGTGTAACAGCTACATCTCTTATTGGTTGAGCTGGCTTTCTTTGTGATACCATCCTGATCTTGTGAGTTTTTTTTGGTATTTCAGAGCCGTTCGGAACTCAGAGAAGTTCCGTGCTCTCTATTACCATGGAAATGTTTAACCATAGGTTTTAACCCCGTGAAGTCATGTCGGCTAGCCAAATTTACTAGCGCTGAAAAGTTGTTACAAGTATAAATATGAAATATGAAAACTAGTGTATACATACTAATGTATGTATAGTACACTAGTGTATTATACATTATATATTATAATGGTATAATAATACACACAATTATAGCTAATTAAGAAGAAAATGCCTTTTCTGGGACTTGCAATGGGGATGTGCAGTTCTTTCACTATTACATATGTTATGTACACAGTCTTGTACCTTTGCTTTTTTTCCGTTTTAATAAAATATTATTTGCTTCTAATCAAATGTTTTACGGTCATAATCATTCTTGTAGCTAGATGGCTTGGTTCCAGGGTTAAATCTTTTTAATTAAATAAGTTGATGGAGAAAATCAATGGGAAATTTACTTCCGGGACCAGAGCTCCAAAAAAAGTGGGCGCCGGTCATTGTTACGGTCTCTGCTTCCAGAGACGGGGTGTCGTAGGGGGTCAATGTGCACACATGCACGTTTGCAGGTGGTGTTCTAGGATGACAGGCATGCAAAGATAACCTGACACGCCCGATATCTGTGTCTGTTAGACACATCCATCTGGGGACGTCCATTGAAACTGTTTTAAAAGGGCAGGAGCTTTCAAAACAATTGGCAGGTGATTGGACAAACCTGTGAACCAGCAGAGCTTGTTGTAAAATCCACTCGTAGTATAAAAGAGTGAAAGCATATTTTCCATAAAGAAAGCCTTCTAATAAAACTGATATAAACTGTATTGCATCACCTACATTAATTAGCCTCTGTAGGATTGCCATTGTTGTGTTTTCAAGTCTCCATCGTCAGACCTAAACCACGCCCATAGCTATCAGTGCGACGCTGATTGGCCACTGACTAGGTTTACGCCACTTCTCGTGGCAAAGTCAAACTGAAGCTCGCAGAACAGGATGGTCTCGTGAGGCTAATGCCAAGAGGCCTTATTTATCAATTAACAGTTTTCCAGTTAGCATGCTGTGTGGAATTCGAGGAGCCTTGACCGCCTCCACCTCAACCTCCTCTTCCCATAACTCTCATCTCAAATGGCAAATCCTAAACCTCAATGCCACCTGTTTCACCAGCAGCACTGTGGCTATATTTATACTGCTCCCGTAGTCTTTTAGTCATCTGACAGGCGTGGCTTTTCAGTGACTTTTTTTATACCAGGGCCTGTATAGTATGACAGGAAATGACTGGTGAACAGCACTGGGAATTTCCCTGTTTGATTAAATATAATCCCTATTTCCTTTTTTTAGTATTTTAAAGAAGTGTGTGAGGTTCCCTTGCATACAATGTGTTCCTCCTATGGTAATCCTATATAGACAACTCTGTTCATCTTAAGATACTGTACCAAGCTACAGTATACCGTATACAATAAACACACGGGTCCTGATGAAGTAGTTTCACTGATCTGCTCCGCTACTCCCCCCCACTCCCCCCCCCCCCCCTTCCCCCACACACACACATCCCTTTGTGCTGTTATCTCAGCCATCTGTGAAAGTACTTTACATGTGTGAGGTTTTCCCTCAGTTTTTACTTTGCCATTGCTCTAGAGTGAGCAAAGGCAATTCAAGATTCAGCTCGCTTCCACTGTTTGCATCTATAGCATATTCTGTTTTTGTTTTGTTTTTGTTTTTTGTCACGCTGGCAGCGCATAAGTCTCCTGCTGTATGTATCATCATTCATGAAGTATGGAATCCTTCTCATGCTGAAGTTTTCTTCCCAAGCAATTCTGTAATGAACATATATTCATATCAAATGTAGAAGTTACTGCAGAAGTTATGCTGAAGGCCTATCGCCATGGTGTATAGGCCTGCACGCCACCGCGGCACCCTTAATTAGCAGTTTGTACTATAGCCTACCTTATTTGGACTATACATGTACAGTGTGTTGTGTGTTTGTACAGTGTACCGTGTGCAAATGTGTGTGTGTGTGTGCACACGGAATATATAGAGTTAGACAATCTTCCTTCACTCTTTTTCAAAAGAGATAATTCCTACAAGTTAATATTTAAGCCCATATATTAGCCAGTGGTGTCCAGCATTGCTGGAACAAATGTTAGGTCCGTTAGTTGGGTGAAAGGGATGATTCAGTGCTCCATGCAGTTGAGAGCCATGGAGTGCACAGTTGCATGTAGATTTCTATGCTGTCAGAGAGGCCCTTGTTCGCTTACTCGTGCTGAGTTGAGCTCTCTCCACCTATCTCAGTTAGGCTCATCTTCATGCATGCGGCTCTGTCTGTCTGTCTTTCTGTCTGTCTGTCTCCTGCACAAACCCAGATCTGATGCTATAGCTTTGCTGCTTGTTGGTCAAGTGGTGTCTCTTTCCAAATCGCTCCACACAGAGAGGTCCAATGATAACTCATCTTAAGTGCATTGTGTACAGCATGGATGCTGCAGCCTTATCAGTGACCTACTGTAGACTTTGATTGGCAAACATTTGTGCAGAATAGATTACAGTAGCTGGACATTTATACACCTTCGTGATAATTACTGATAGCCGTCTGATAAGTCGACTGCTACTTGGCTGTCGTTCATTCTGGAGGGGTGATAAAGTATGATCCAGTGCCTATACTATCGCAGCTGTGAATCAGCTACAGTCTAAGGAACCGTTGTCACCGTTTGAGGTTTCGTCAGTTAATTTAGCTGATACAGCAATGCATGCTTCTTTTCACTTCACGGAAGGTTTTCACAGTTCCCAGACTATAGCAAAGCCAAATGTTGAGCCAGATCTAGCAAAATCAGAGTGGTTTAACCAGACTACATTCTGTGCTCAGATGGTGAAGGTCATACATGAAGCTGCTCATCTGGTTGTTAGAATAAAAAGTAGTTAACGATTAACCTTCCAGATGAAATACCCAGGAATATGTAATGCAACATTTCAGCCAATCAGAGGACAGAAAAATTGTGGTTTATTTACTTTACTATTTGTGAATAATACCTTACGATAATGCTGGTGAAAGGTTGGACCAGTGAATGAACCTGACCAGTGAATGAAGCCATTTAGAAAAGGACAGGCACAAACAATACTTGGCAGGTGATTGGATGAACCATGTGTCTATCAGATGGTTCATTGGGCCAAACCACCAGTGATTCGGAAGTGCTTTCCAGACTTATACTCGAGGCAAAGTCAGACTACTGCTCGCAAAATCAGGATGTTACTTTATGTGAATGGAGGACTGTAGTGTACTTTTAGCAAAAATGTTTTCTTGAGCTGTAAACTAATTTCTTCAATCAATGCTGGTGTTAATATTCTCTTGTTATATTATTTTTATGAAAATTGTCATTCTATGTAATGAATATGGCTCTACACGCCATATCTGTTTAAAATCATCCATGGCCCTTACTGGCATACAAGTGCACAGTTTTAACCTTGTATATCATTACATTTTATTTAAATTCCCCCTTCCCTTAGCTCTTTGCCTCCTTTTTTATTGTTTCATAATTATGCAGCTCAGAATCAGAGTTAAGCCACGTTGGCCATCACTAGATTAAGTTTAGAAGCCAGCGGACAGTCCAGACGGATGTTGCCTATACTGTAGGTATCCATCTTGTGTTTTTTTCCACCTGAAATGTTTTCATCATCTTTCAGTCAACAATATCTTTAGCCCTCATTGGTAGTTGCCACCATTGTCTGTTCAGGTTGCGATTAGTTTATCTCAGTTCCTGCCTACTGTGCGTCACAACCATTATTAATCCTAGAATTGCTACAAGATGCTGACTTTAATTGACGTTTCATGGTTTCTCGTTGCTATTACTACAGTCTCTTGTGCGTTTTGTGCTTTAAACTTTAATGTATTTAATAAGTAAATGAAGAGGGAGATCAATTAATTTATTAAATTTGTCCTGCTGCACTGAAGGCAAATTATCAAATTGCTTTTTAGGAAGCTGATGTGACAGGAGTCAGGACATTCAATACTTATTACAATACTTGCATTTCTCAGGTTTCTCAAGTAGAGTTAAACCCATTTAGTACTGTTAGTAGTATTCCCTCTTTACATTTACAGTACTCCATTTAGACTTGAGGATGTACTGTATGTGTGCTGCATGCTGTCTGGTGTTAGACAACCTATTGAATATCTTGGTAGAAACTAGAAATAGACTCCTCAAATGAAACCAAATCTCCCTCGTGGTTGTATTTAAAGAGATATTCCCCGTGACTACTGTAAAGGGAGCACTTCCGTGTTTGTGGTAATGAATGAGAGAGGGAAACAGTTACATTACGCAGACTTCACAGTTACTATTTACTGCTATCGTTTCTGTTCTTAATAATACACTGTATGTAATGTAGTGGTGAATAATGGGTGTCCCCTCTAAACTATTTGTAGTTGATGAAGCCTCAGCACTGTTAGAAAATGTTGGCTTCGTCAAGTTTTCCTGGTTAAAAACATTTTATGATACGACTATATACTGTATAACTAAACATGTTATGTATTCATTCATTTAAATTATTTAAACCATTAACTCTTAGAAAATACTTCCTTCTCGATATTGCTGGTGAACTCACTGAACTTAATATTTGCTTCTGATTAGGGTCAATACTGCACCTGTTCCTGTAATATGATCTGTTATCTATGGGACACACCTGAGCATTGTAACTAAGTAACTAATATCACACAGAATATCGTCCTTTTTTTTTATTTCAATGCAATACACAAAGGGGTAGGCACATCTATTTTAGATATAGAGATATCATCTTTGTATTTCTTTGTGCTTGGCTTTTCAGAAATATCCAGTTACATAAACTGGTGTTTTGATCAGACAAACAATTCCTGCACCAAAGCGTACTTTTATATGAGGTTGGTGATAATTAACACAATGATGCTGTTGTTCACTCTGAAATGGAAAACGAAAGCTTCCCAGAGTCTGATAGTAATGTGTGGGGGAAAGGTTGGCTGGAGCTATACAGATAGAAGGTTATGAATTTATCCTGTGGGTCTTTTTTTACACCAGCTTTCAAATGCACTGTGACAGTTATATCACCGATGGATTGTTTATTTTGGTCAGGAGTGCTATCTAACCAAACCGTAGTGGCAAAGGGTAGGAGAATAATATGCCGCCATAACCTTTTCCCCCCCAATGTTTTTGTTTTGCACACATTAACGTGTCATGTCTTGGTCATGGTTTTCAATGTTAAATTGCAAACTGGTATTGTTTTCTTATTCTGTACAATCTGAATGCTTTCTATTTTGTGTCTTCACAGATTGCGGTTAAGACTCTGCAGTGTTGTGTGTGTGTGTGTGTGTCTGTGTGGCTGTGCGTGTGTGTGTGTGTGTGTGTGTGTGTATATATACACATTTGAGGAGGCTGTCCATCCTAGAAGCTACCTCCTGAGGTCAAAGTTCATCATTCCAAGCCCAGTGTGGTCTGCAGCCCCGGAGGAGCTCTCTGACTTTACTATCACAACAGTGCACAGATCTCCCCATTCAACCTAAGCCTACAGGACAAGACTATACAGGAGGGCAAAATCAACACGGCGGTAAATAGGGCCGTCCATGACTTCTCCAAGATCCTGAAAGCAGTCCTGAGGAGCCATGTGGGTAACGGCTATGGCTCGGCTCTGTCTGCCAGCGTTCACTGTGTTGCTGGTTGCCATGGTTCAAACAGCTGCAACTGAAGACGATGTCACACCGCGGCTCACCTTCGCCTACAGTAAGTTCCAATGCCCTCAGGTGTAGGTTTCTTTCACAACGTTGTGAATTCAAAAAAATACAATTATTTTCTCAGTTGCGTGATAGGTGAGCAAACCTGTAATATTGCTATATATCAATAAATCATATTTTTGAAGTAGCGCTGGCTTATCTGGGCTGAGGAGAGCATTGTCAAGGACCTGGAGTTCTTGAAGGGGCAAGTTGTGTCCATGGTTAGTAGCACTGAACAATGTTGTTATGTTATTAATCCTTGCGTATTACAGCATAAGAAAACCATATATCTACAGTATAAATAATTCTTAAACACGAGAGGAACATCATCTGATTCCGTGAACACTGATTTCATAAATATTTATCGGTTTAAGTCATGTTTGTGAACATAACTACACGGTTTACGTTCAGTGGGGGAGTGAGGGGTTGCTATAAGGCTTCAGAAAGGAATGGCTCAATAGCACAAGCTTTTACAGTTTATTTTGTTCATTTAGAGTCAGTTGGAAATCCAACTAAATCCAGACCAAGAATGTAAGGTCCATTTAGGGTGGTTTTGTCAAGTACCTGCAGGTTAGGTGCTATTATAAAATCAACAGAGGCATTGTGCTGGGATTTACTTGGGGCCATGTCACACAGACCCACAAGTCCTGGAATGCATACTATGCATTGATTGTTTTAAGCAAGATCTCAGGATATATACGTTGTTTAGCAGTGTGACGTAATCATTCAGACACTTTGCTTTTCAAATGCCACAGTGTACATTGTTGTATTTTTATAACGTTTCGTTCATACATAAGTGATTCGGGAAGGTGTGTAGAAATATAAAAGAAATAGATATGTAATAAATAGATCCTGTTAATGCATCCTTTCAGTAATTGAGCTACTGGCTACAGTAATGCCTCACTTTTGGCCACCCAATACTCAAAACAACTGTGTACTCAATACAGCAACTGTCATAAAGAATAGTTATTTACATTGTATTTCCCTATTAATAAGCAAAGGCTTTCCAACACACTTCCTCTGTTCCCTGGCAAAGACTGAAATAGGTCAGTGATGGTGCCTGCCTGAGCTTGCAGCATCCCTCATGTGGGGGCTCTATACCAACAGGTAATCTCTCGCATATGCCAGTATCTCAAAGCTCACTGGCCAGTCCTGGTGGAGCGTTTCACAACAGCACATGTCATCAATCACTCGCTGAAAAGACCTCTCACAGCCACACCTTTTCCTTTTCCTAACAAAGATTTGCTTTTGGTCGCATTTACAAAGTTGAGCACCATCACTAAACAAATGAAGCCCTGTCACAGGCTTATATAGTAATGCCTCAATAGGCAAAGGAGAAGCTTGTTTGTTCTTGTAGTTATGTTATGTTTATCAAGTCACATCATCTACTTCACTAGCGTACATGCTTGCAGTTATATTCAATGTACTGTACCAGCTGGTAGTTTAGAGGAACTCATTGATATCAACTATAAACCCTTGGAAACCTCTTTCCCCCCTGAGTCCTGCTGTTCATGTATATTCTCCTTGAAACATAACAGCACTGTTGGGATGAAAGAAATGTTATAATCCTGGTTATGCTCACTGGTATACCCTTGCGATGGGATTTGTGTCGGTATGTTAATGCTACAGTCCTGCTACAGTGACATTCACCAGATGTCCACAGAAAGAAAGGCTTTGTCACAGTGGGTTAACCAACAGTAACTATATAGAAGCGATGGCCCCATCCCGCTGCTTTTTAAATTCAGCGGAGTGTGCAGACTGTATGTTTCCCTCCACCCTCGCTAAACAGTCCCTCAGTCCCTGCCTCTGGCTTAATGATGAGGGGGGCTAATCTTCCATGAATAATGAAAGGGGATTTGCGTGTGTTATGGTGTGAACACTTGTCTGCTTCCCATTATGCTCCTATCGGGGTGGATCATGGGTTCAGCAAGGATAACCTACATCTGCTTCCCCTCCAACTCTGTTTAACATCTTACGTGAAGACATGTGGACAGGTCATGCTCCATAATTCATGTTTCAGAGCCATGTCCGCAGGCACAATTAAAGTCATGCATTATTAAGTTCAAAAGATCCCAGGCCAGTTGTAACACACACACACACCATAGTAATGAACAACACTTGTGTCAAGTGACGTAACAGTAAGAACGACGATGACAGCGACGTGCCTTCCAAGGTTCTGTGAGGACATCCTCACTGCCTCCGTCCCTAAATGAAACACTACGGTGTCGCGCTCTGCGGTGCCCTTAAGCCAAAGAGGCTGTTTGCATGAGGTCATGACATGTTAGAAAGGGTCATGGTGCCTTCTTGATGAAGTGGCGTTCATCAGCCGGTTCACATTATCGAGGTTAAAAGTGCTTCAGATCCATGTTTCCCCCTGACCCAGCCTCTCTAGGTGGGGCAAGAGGAGCCATCTTTCATTGGAGCTCAGCCAGCTAACTTTCAAACCGTGGCAAAGGATTAAATTTGTATATATTATGTTTATAACTGTATAACCTGTCAAATGAATGCCACAAAACGTGTTATTGCACCGTGCACATTCTTGTTTAGTGAACACATAGTCTGCATGCGTTTTCTGTTTTAAAGGATCTATTAATGATTGTGTCTGCCACTAGATGTCGCACCAGTAGCTCAGACCAAAACAAATGCTTCCTTGGCCACGCACACACACATACACACATGCACTAGCTTGGCTGACAGCATGGGCCGGTTGTCCGCTAGAGTGTCCTTGAGATGTCAGAGTGAGGTTTAGTTGCTGCACAACGTTAGTTGGCCACTGTTACCCATGCATCAAGACAGGCTTACGTCAGGGACAATATTATGTTAACAAGCTAGATCCCAGGAAGTCACTTTATCCACACAAGCAGCAGGCTCACAGCTCGCCTAATGAATCTCCTGGTGAACTCAGTGGACTCAGACTCTGTCCGGCTAATATCTACGATTATTCCTGTGTGCCTTTAGCCCTTCATTCAGCCCTCTGAATTACAACCGCATCACGAGGTATCTCATTAGTTTAGCAGTGTGGCCTTTTTATCTTGTTGTCATCAGACAGTGTTACAGTAATGAGAGCTCTGCAGTACTCAGACCCTGACCCAATGGGACGTCTGTTGGCAGAGAGGTATCCTGTCTGTGGTTTAGGTTTCTCAGTCTGGATCATTTCCCCCAAAAAACTATTAGATTTACTAGGCTACATCCGCTGTTCTTTTTATTGAGCAACTTCTGTAGAATTACAATGCGGTGATAGATTTAAATGACCTTGCCTGTGCCTGCATTTGTTTCCCTATTTTACATACAGTAATTGTATTACTTTTAGGGCTTTGTATTGTCTAATTTACCATCTTAAATTAGCCCATCTCTCTTTTACTTGTGTTGTTGCTTACCAAATGGAATTTGTCTTCTTTGATATTGGATATACTGTATCATGCATGTTTACATGATACATGACACACCAGTAATGTCATCAATTTATATCTGGTTTTGGGTGCCCAATATAGTCCAGTAAAATGACCTTAAAACCGTGTAATACATAGGCCTAAAACCATTGACTGCAATCAATAATACACTTTTTACTATAGAATGTGTAATGCAGACTATATTTAGAGTATCTTTAATGACGGTGGAGTAAGCATATATTCTGTACTTACTATTCAGCAAATGTCAAGGTTTCTCCAGAATCTCTGACTCCGCCTTTACAGTTATTTATGTTATAATAAAAATATATCATGCTTGTTAATACAGGTGATGACGCATTATGTAATATCTGTCTTCATGTCCTGCCTGTCCTGACGCAACACACGACACAAACTCTTTAAGACGGTGAACACTGACGGCTTATTGCACAGCACACATACACTGTCCAATTACCCCTCCCTTCTGCATCTGCATCTGTTTCCTCAGTGTTCTGCATAATTTAAACCAAAAGGGTGCTCAAATGGGGTCTGAGTCCAGAACGCACAGCTGTAGGAGCAGATACAGACGACCCCCTCATTAGAGACACTGCTGCAATCAGCCCGTCACAGTTTTAGGTGTTAAGAGCTCCCACACCAAAGGACAGATTACTCCACATTTGCCCTTTTAGTGGAGACATCCCGTGCTTTTAATTAACTTCGTGCGTTGTAGACTCGGACCCATTGGGGAAACTACTGGAACAAAATATGGAGGGTTCCCCTCAGAGCCAAGAGTAATTAATTTCCTCCTCTAAATAGATTAGGAAGGCTGGCGGAGTGTAGTATTTCGATCCATTTATCAGTGTTATTTGCAGAAATGACATTTAATTATATAATGATGGTAATGATCTCACATTGCTTATGGCTGCCAGGAGTTCAACTAGCCACTCATTGTGACTTAATGTGGGCTCTGTTGTACTGTTGCACTCCAAGACAGGAAGTGCCCTGAGCCACGCAAAACGCTCCTCTCCTCAAATTGTTT
The DNA here is from genome assembly GCA_025399935.1 of Amblyopsis rosae. Classification (NCBI taxonomy): domain Eukaryota; kingdom Metazoa; phylum Chordata; class Actinopteri; order Percopsiformes; family Amblyopsidae; genus Amblyopsis; species Amblyopsis rosae. The sequence goes on along the minus strand of JAODTR010076322.1, from coordinate 1,473 downwards.
TCAACAGCATGTTGAATAGGATGTCTAGCGTGGAGTGTTTATATGGCAAGAGCCCTGTTGGCACATGCAGGGTATAGGAGCAGAAGGCAATGTTAGCATTAGGCAGAAGGCATTAGCTACATTAATCTGTAATGTCATGGGGTCATGTTTACTGGATGTACAATACAAAGTGGAAGTTAAAGCCAGGGTTAGTTTTTTGCTTGCTAACGTTGAGCTCAAATCAAAACAATAAATCTCCGCAGCGCCACGTCATGCATTTAAATGCATTGTAAAGCAAAGCGTAGTAGGCTACAATGGTTTTGTTGTTGTGAGCGGCGTTCGCCACTTTGTTTATGTTCCTATTTACGGAGTCAGGGCTGTGTAGAAGTATCGGATCATTCTTCTCAAAACGCACAGAGAACGGTAGCTAAATATGAGGAGATATTTTGGGATTTCGACAAAAATGGGAACTATCTTACAATTAGCTTGCAATAGCTAATATAGTATTATAATATAGTTAATATAGTAATATAGTATACTTAAAATTTTCTGTTTCCTTGGCCTGCTGGGGATCCGGGCTTGTGGACTTGACACCACCTGTGTGGTGAGTGAGACGTAACACAATTAGTCAGAACACCTGGTGGGAACCGGAACGTTTGACAGCACACTAGAGAAACGCTGTTTGCCTGCCCTCAGCTGTTCCACGGTGCCTGATTGGCTGCCCTCTCGGACACCCCCTTCTCTGGGGATGCGGCAGACACTATAGCCACCAGCGCTCCAGAGTACTGTGAAGACTGTCTGTTTCCCTGTGTACACCACAACATTACTGGGGCTGCAGTGTCATGGAATGGCCCTGGGAAATCAACCTCAGCTGGTCAAACAACAATAGAGTCAGTTATTTAGTAGACTAGGCTACATGCAGATGGAAGGTTAACGTCAGTTCAAGTGGGACACATAGACCAGTCTGAAGGAAAGCCTTTATTCTATCCTCATTTATCAGTTGATTTGCCCTTCATTTGTTATCCTTTGGTGGTTGTAGGAATACAAATATCGAACTGTGGTACATTTGTGTATTTAACCTCTGTTATACTGTAATGTGTTGAGTCTGTCTGAAATACTGTAGTAGTCAGCCCTGAGCAGACTATTTTCTAATTTAAAATGGCACAAATCATAATGACATTTGTTAACACTACATTTTAATCATGGGGGGGAAAAGGAATCCTAAATAAACACCTTTAACATGTCGGGTTTGTGCCTAAAAGTAGAGGGTGTGGACAAATTATAATTGCACTAAGAACCACTCTTTGTATCTTATGAATGCAGACATCCATCCATTCATCCATCCATCCATCCATCTTCATCCGCTTATCCAGAGTCGGGTCGCGGGGGCAGCAACTCCAGCAGGGGACCCCAAACATCCCTTTCCCGAGCCACATTGGAAAGCTCTGACTGGGGGATCCCGAGGCGTTCCCAGGCCAGTGTGGAGATATAATC
>JAODTR010076311.1:2500-15191 GCA_025399935.1 Amblyopsis rosae | reverse complement strand
CTCAGCTCACTAAATTTTCAATGTAGCTTGCCCAACACTGATTTTAAGAATAAGCCATATGCATTGCCTTGAAACTAAGCTTTTCTTAAGTGGGCGGGCGAACCGGTAGACTATAAGCCCTATACATACTGTCCTCCATAGCTCTGAGCCTGACTCACCCACTACAACTTTGAAAACTCTTAAGAATATGGTGTGTGAAAATAATAAGGTAAATGGACTGCATTTATATAGCGCTTTTCAAACCTCACATTCACCCATTCACACACATATTCATACATGCAATAATATGCCTCTAAATGCAGGGTTCCACACAGGGTCAATGAGTGTGCCTTTATAGGCTACTGTATGAAGGCTACAGACCGGAGCTTTTTTATTTAAATGAACCGTCTTGTTCGCAACAGATAGGGCCAGAAAAAGGAGTGATTCACCTGGCCACTGCTGCGGTCCTGAACGCCGTGTGGGACCTCTGGGCAAGGGTGGAAGGCAAGGTAGGATCCCTACAAAGGCACAAACCCTCTTCACGACACTCGGTCAAGGAGGACTTCTAATAACGCATTTGCTTCACTTTCCCTGCAGCCGCTGTGGAAGCTGCTGTCTGACATGGTAAGAGAGCGTTCACAGGCCGCGGTCGCATGTGTCAGTGTTTGTAAGAGAACGTGTTTTCTGTGCGTCTGTCTCAGGATCCCAAGCAGATCATTTCATGCATTGACTTCAGATACATAACTGATGCCCTAACAGAACAAGAAGCACTAGGTGAGACAGCTCCTTAATCTCTGAAACATCAAACTTTTGTTTATTTATTACTTCTCCGGAGAAGAAACACATTCATCTTTTCATTTATTTCAACATTGTCTATCGTTTGGTGGTATTTCTGTTGAATGGATTTCAATTAAAGCAGAGGAGATATTGTATGCATATTGGACACAGTTATGATGAAGCAGCAAATGCAATAACTAGTTTAATAAAGCAATTGTTGGTTTCATTTCTTTCTCTCTCTCTCTCTCTCTCTCTCTCTCTCTCTCTCTCTCTCTCTCTCTCTCTTAGACATACTCATGAAATCTCAGGCTGGAAAGCAACAGAGAGGTGAGCATCAAGGTTTGGTTCATGGCCTGGTTGACAGGGATTATTTTGGGTGTACTGTAACTGGCACGTTTGTTAACAAAACAACCTTCTAAATGGGCTGGAGAATGCAAAAACGCAGCAGGGGCTGACACAAACAAGTTGTTCAGGAAGTGGAAGTGGAAAAACTCCTTGCTTAACAAGAATTAGGTATGGCAGCAACATAGTTTCCAGTAAGGCAAAACCTCTTAACATATCTGAGAGGATACAAAATTCAGAAGAGACAAACATATCGCCATTAGTCAGGTAGAATAAAACGTAATGTTTTATTTATTTACACATAATTGAGAAAAAAAAACAAACTGAACAAAGACATACATGAAAAGGGTAACTTAAATACACAGGGCAAGCGGTCAATAGTTTTGCCATCTAGTGTCCAACAGACAGGATAACAGGATCCCTATCCTTACCGTCCCTGTTCCCCCACACCAGAGGACCAGATGCTGAAAGAGGGGTACCCTGCCTACACCACGTCTTGTGCTTGGCTGGGCTACTCCGACCAGCAGCTGACACAGGTATGCGCAAGCTGTAGCTTGCGTAGGCCGTCCATGACCGATACATAGGCTGTTTCTCAATTCCAAGAACGCTAGGTACGCACTTGTGTTCTTGAGAGGTACGCTCTTGCCAAGTGTCCTTCTGAGAACGGTCTTGCAAGGACAGATCTAGATTGAGACGCATATTTTTGAACACCTAGTGATGACAACACTGAATGCTTGATAGCCGGCGGCCTGTAAGCGGGACCTCACATCTACAAAATCGTTGTAGCAAATTTTAAACTAGACTCCATTTTGATAAATCGACCATGGATGTGAAGTTAAAACATATATATTCTCGCTCTAAAAACAACATTTCTTGACACAATAATTAGTATTTCGAAAAGTATAGCCAGTATTGTTGTGTGTTTTCTCGACTGCCATTGCAGCTTGTTGATTAGAAATGCATTCTGGGATATTCCGCTGACAAGTTCACACACAAGTCACCACTGGATGCATCCTTGGTAAAAGCCTTAATCAAGAAGACTTCCTGGTATTTTATCCGTTCTTGGCTAGATGCCAACTTGTGACTTGGAAGAGTACTTGGCTGTGAATGATGACGTTTCACAAGTCCACAAGAACGCATGAACAGAACGCATATTGAGAAACAGCCTTTGTGTCTGTGCTGTGCGTTTCCATAGCTGTGTACTGACGCTCTCAGCCAAGGATGGACCAAGTTCAAAGTGAAGGTTGGCGCCGACCTGCAGGACGACAGACGCCGGTGCAACCTTATCAGGAAGATGATCGGACCAGACAACAGCTTGGTACGACCAGAGCCATGGAAATAACAGAGTTGCGCCATCTCCGTTCAATGGACCGTTTTTTCACAGCAATGGCGGATCGTGGAGCCTCAAAATAGTTCCCGGAAGTTAGCCTAAATACTAAAAGTACCAAATACATTTTATATTAAATGCAAATCGGTGCATTTATTGACTACTAATTATCCCAAAATGTATTTATTCAAACTGCCCACCAAACTCTTCCGGGAACTATTGTGCCATAGGTTCAGCCTCTCCATGAATCATGTGACCGTTGAACATGTTGAACTTCCGTTGGCGTGACTCTATTCTACATGGCTCTTGACACCAACCATACAGCTGACTCGGCTCTTTTGCTGTTAGATGATTGATGCCAACCAGAGGTGGGACGTAGGGGAGGCCATCGGCTGGGTGACCAGCCTGGCCGAGTACAAGCCTCTGTGGATCGAGGAGCCGACCTGTCCCGACGACATCCTGGGACACGCTGCAATCTCCAAGGTCAGCTGAAGGGGGCAGCGTGCGGTTCCCGGCACCGTATCGTTAGTTTTTTCGTCTCACGGCCAACTATGTTGAGCCTGTAACCCAAGTATGCAGATTCACCAGGCCTGCAAACAGCCTTTTGTTGTTTATTTTCAGTGTAAGCTTAACGTCCAACTTGGTCATTTAGTGACGTAGTTGGTCGTCATGCACATCAATCAAAATCCCTCTCCTGTCAAGTAGGCGGGTGCAGTTAGCCAGCGCTGTGTCCCATTATGCTAAGCCAGACAATAGCCCTGCGCCTAATAACAGATGTTCTGCTGTTCTGCCGCTGCAGGCGCTGGCTCCCCTCGGGATAGGAGTAGCGTCCGGCGAGCAGGTGAGTCTCCACAGTGAATGGGGGGGGGGGGGGGATGATTGACACCTGCCTGACGCCCGTGTGTGCCGCTGTGTAGTGCCACAACAGGGTGATGTTCAAGCAGTTCTTCCAGGCATCAGCACTGCAGTTTGTCCAGATAGACAGCTGTAGGATGGGCAGTGTGAATGAGAACCTGGCTGTGCTGCTGATGGCCCACAAGTTCAAAGGTGATGAGGATGAGGGTAACTACGGTGGCCCTGAAGGGCAAAACAAATGGACATTTTAGAAAACAACATTACAAGAGTAAACACACTTTTACAAACTCTAATCACTTTTACTCTATTCAAATGTTTCAAGTTGCGAAAATCTTTTACAAAGTACCGATGCAACGGAAGACCTTGTTTTGCTTGTCACAAACTCCATTGACGTTGAATAACTGTTTGATTGACAAATGTCAGTTCCTGTGTGGTCCCCACTCATTCCGTCAAATTTGCAACTTGTATATGTCCATCAGGAGTGTAACGTTTTTCACAACTCCGTTAATAAATTGGTTTATGTGTTTAGCATTTGTAAAAAGTGATTCACTACATATTACTTTTTAATGTTTTTTGAAATGTACATTTTCTTTGCACTTCAGGGACACCGTAGATACTACTACTTCTACTACTTAATACCATTATACACACATCTGACATCTCAGACTCATTTCCCTGCAGTGCCTGTTTGCCCCCATACCGGGGGCGTTGGCCTGTGTGAGCTCGTTCAACACCTGATCCTCTTTGACTACATCTGCGTCTCCGCCAACCTGAACAACCGGTAAGGACCACTGCTTCTGCTGTCTGTTGTAACGTAGACATCTAGTGCAGTGGTTCCCAACCTTCTTTATCTTATGTACCCCTTGAGCTGTTCTGCCATGGCAATAGTACCCCCATATTTATGTGCAGATGAGTCCCTTAAATGTGTTCTATTGAACGCACGTGTCCACGTGTTATCTAGCTGATTTAATTGTGTGCAGTTTTGATGTGCACGTTAATTTCAGAGTAGTTTAACAATTGACACCTAGCCTGGATACTTATACAGTATCAGTACATATATTTTACTGTAGCAATTGACATTTGTATGATTTTGTAAATAATTTGTGACCCCCAATCTTTCCATGTAACCCCTGCAAGCTGCTCCAGTACCCTTAAGGGGTACGTGTACCCCTGGTTGGGAACCACTGGTCTAGTGTACCACAGACAACACTGCAGCCGTCTACATTACATTAGACAGCTGCAAACAGACTGCTGCTGTCTAATGTAATGTAGCTGTAGCAGCAATAATCAGACGTTCTGCTGTTTGTCTAGAATGTGCGAGTACGTGGACCATCTGCATGAGCACTTCAGCAGCCTGGTGGTGATCCAGAACGGCCACTACATGCCTCCTAAGGTCAGTGTCAGACAAGAGGGTCCACTAGCTCTCTGTCCTTAGGTCACAAGATCTATAGTACCATCTGAAATCTTCGAGAAGCTTGCTCATGCAGAAGAGCCTCTGTGTACTAATTCCCCATACTAGTAGTATGGTATGTGTTGCATGCAGTAATGTATACAGATGAAAATAGCATTAGCATCCAATGCAAAACAGATTTCCCACAATGCTTTGCACCCCAACATAGCCATAAATCAGTGGAACATATGCAAGCCAGTGAGTTCTGGCTCCTCATGTGATTGGTCTGTTCCGTCAGGACCCAGGCTACTCCTGCCAGATGCTGGAGTCGTCGGTGCAGACGCACCAGTACCCACAAGGACAAGTGTGGAAGACCATGTTAGACGCTCCCACAAAATGATCCAAAGCCTCTTCCGGCAGGGACGTCACTAGAGATCCATGGATCATCATGTGTTTTTAGTAACAAGTGTCACATCTATCAAAAATGGTTGGCTAGAAGTATCTTCAAAGCCCTCTAAAATAGGCTGGTGAGGTCCTTGGCCTCTTCTGTAACCTGATGGGAAATGTGCTTCTCACTGACCTAACGTTATTACATCTGATTTATGTACTGAGTGTACTGGGCCAATCAATAAGCCAGTATCTTCATCCAGTTCTTTTATTTACAGAATTTAACAATACTTTAAATTAAAAATACTTTAAAAATAGAGTTATGAAGCAAATTATAGTATAAAACATCTACAGAATTAGCTAATTGTATGTAGGCTACATCACGTAATTCATAAGGAAATAAAAATTGATGTCAGACCAACACAGATAATTGTTTTGACTTTGACAGAAGGAATTAACCAGAATATTGCATTATTATATCACTATCTTATGTACTTATTAAACGGCCATTTCCATCTTAATGGTGGGATGTGGGTTGTAGTCACAGATCGAAAAGTCAGCTGACTGGAAGTCATCTATGCGGCCCACCCTCCTGAGGATCTTCAGTTTGGGAAAGGGCCGAATCTCCCTCTGGAGCTGCAAGAGCAGGCAATTACAATCAGGTCATTCAGCAGATGCCTTTATCCTAAATGACTTACAAAGAGTAAAGTTATATAATAAAAAAAAAGTTAAGTCAGCGATTGCAAGCTATTTCTACGATGATAATACACTGTGAAATTCACCAAATATCTCCTCGCATTTCGCTATTAACCCGTTCTCTGTGCATGTTGAAAAAATTCTTATACTTCTACACAGCCTTGGCTCTGTAAATAGGAACAAAGTGGCAAAAACCGCTCACATCAACAAAGCCACATTACTACGCTTCAGAATGCGTTTTAATTGTGTGGAGCGGTGCCACGGCGGGTGCAGAGGAATATTTTTAGCAAGGATTCTTGAAAATGACTAACCATGCCTTTAAACATTAAGGAGCAGATAGGGCACATGTAGTAATTACTACTTACTGTACTAACTATGCAAAAAGGGGAGCTATGGTTGGTTATTAGAGTTACTTCATATTACACTAGTGTTTTGAGACTTGATATCTTGCTCAAATATGCTTACAGGTAGGTCAACCCTGGGGCTCGAACCGGAGTTGAAGAAAGAGATTTAACACCAATCCCTTTACAGAGCTTTGCCATACTGTACAGACGATAATGAATTGGAAAGTGTTGAGTCAGGGATTCTGGAGAAAGCTGCTTGTGATTTTAACTATCAAAACAAAAAGATCTCTCTCTGCCATAAGGGTGCTCCCTCAGAAGGGAGAACACCTCCCTTCACAGAAGGGCAGCTAGCAGACCGCAAGGAAGACATTCACTGAAAGATTAGTGTACAATCACTGACTCCACCTTTAGAAACTAAAGGACTCCACACCCATACCTGCACTTTGAGGGGCTCAATGTGGTTTATGTAGATGTGGGCGTCTCCCAAGGTGTGCACGAAATCACCAGGCTGGAGGGGAACAAGACCACGACTGTTAAACACACAGTGCTCGTCATCAGCTCCAACAGGCCTAGTCTCAGCCTCTTCCGTCCATCAGCACTACGTTACCTAGGAGACCGTCTCAGCCTCTTCCCTCCATCAGCACTAAGTTACCTAGGAGGACAGGGGTTCCCAAACTCCTTTAAGCCAAGGCCCCCCAAATAGGTCATATTTCTGGCCACAGGTAATAATTCTAACCACATAAGTGGTGGGAAATATTGAGATTCAAATATATTGAGAAATGTAACCTACCACTCCATGTTAACAAGCTACGAACGCTACGGAGGGATATGTCTAGATTACGTCTTGTTTGTGAGATATGCCTGTGCAACAATCTCCAAGCCGCAGTTTGACATCTTGTAGTGTGTGGAATGTGAATATGGATGTCTCCCTGCGCCAACACCCCTTTTTTGCAAAGTATTTTTTCCACATATTAACACAAAGGACAACTCCCCGTTTGGTACGACGTTACCTTGAGGCCTGTGATGTGTGCGATCATGTAGGTGAGCAGGGCGTAGCTGGCGACGTTGAAGGGCACGCCCAGGCCCATGTCCCCCGACCGCTGGTACAGCTGGCAGGACAGCTCCCCCTGGCACACGTAGAACTGGCACAGGGCGTGGCAGGGCGGCAGCGCCATCTTGGGCAGGTCTGTTGACGGCAACAGGCCGACATTAGCAAGCGGGCTAGCTCTGACTGTATGCTAGCTTTGACAGCATGCTAGCTTTGACTATGATGACCATATGCTAGCTCCTCTGACCGTATGCTAGCGCTGACAGGATGCTAGCTTTGACGGAGACCGTTAGCATGTTTGCAATGGCTGTATGACAGCTGTATGATGACTGCATGCTAGCGCTGACTGCATGCTAGTGTAACGCTAGAGCCCATTGGATTTTAGCCTGTCTAGTAGAGCGTCCGCTCTCTGCATGGGAGATCAGGGTTTGCATCCCGGGTGAGACGTACTCCAATTCACTAGCACTGACTATGCTAGTGGTGGGGAGGTGATAGCACTGACTATGTTAGCTAGCATTGACTGTATGCTAGTGGGGGTGTGGGGGTGGGGGTGGGGGGGGGTTGTTGCTACCTTTGGGGTTCCAGGCACACAGGATGATCCTCCTATCCTCTGGGTTGGTTTTGATTGTGTCGATCACCTTCTGCAGCTGGTCAACACCTTGTCCTGTGTAATCTGTTGAAGGCAGGGTCAGTCATTCTCGATTACTTCGAGCTCAAATCAAAATCGCTCCGCCTTACACATAGAAATGCATTGTGAAGCAAAGCGTAGTGCTACGGATTTGTTGATGAGCTCCACGGTGTTCATCATGTGTGTGCTTCTTGTCACAATTCAAACAAGATTTAAAAATAATTGCATTCTCGCCTTTGACTACCATACATATTTTTTCCAAACTAAGGACCCATAACGCGGAAGTGACGTCGGATCTCTATACAGGTGAGGGATAACCGCTTTGTAGTGTATTCAGTTTTCCGTGTTCCCGTACCTGCATGCATGTCCGTGTACTCCGCACCAAAGTGCCTCCACTGGAAACCATACACAGGACCCAGGTCGCCCTCTTCGCGGTCTGTGAAGCCATTCTTATCCAGGAAATCCCGTGAGCCGTTAGCATCCCATATTCTCACCCCTTTCTCGGACAGCTCCTTCGCGTTGGTTGAACCCTATAGTCACATAACAATTGTTGTCGTTTCCTATAACTGAAACTGCCTTATTCGATTGTTGCAGAGAAAACATACTGCACGCAATCAGGTGTATTATATTGATTTGAAATGTAATTATTCCATGCCTTGATAAACCACAAGAGTTCCTCCAGTATACCTTTCCAAAACACCCTCTTTGTGGTTAGTAGAGGAAATTGGTCTGAAAGAAATTAACTGGTTGTTAGCATGGGCATTGATTGGCAAGTATTTAAACGTTTCGTGGGGAAATGGTTCTCTTCGTTGCGTTTACAGTACCTTACCGATAGGTAACAGCCCAAAGGTTCAGCTGTATGCAAATGATAAACTTCTACAAACGAATAAGTGAAAACGTCCTACCTCGCAGGTTGTACCTCGCCTGAGAACCGAAAACTGAGACGACTCCGGTTCCAGTCCGGTCTCCTTTTCGATGTCCGTGCTGCAGAATGTATTCGACCTGACTCAAATAACCACGCTCGTCACAGAAAAGACCGAATGAGCTGTTCTCCGGGTTGACTTTATCTTCCTTCTTGGGTTCATCGTCTTTGCGCGGTCCTGCAGCGAGTATGTCAGAAGTGGCAGGCATTGGGTCCACAATGTCGGATGCTATTTTATATAAATGGAGGACAAAGAGTGTCTTCTAGTAGTGAGGTTTCCCGGGTGATTTTGACAGAGAATGAACCAATGAGCAGCTCGGAGTCACTTCCAGAATAACCAATAACCAACGGGATTAGAAGAAAGCGCGCATATGTTAATTTTCAAGAAGGCGCAGGCCTCATGTCGTGTTCAATTGTTACGCCTAATTCTGTCCTGCCGGATTCAGCGACCCTTTCGAAACGAAGTATGTTAAATAAAGCAGAAAAAGCATGAAAAAGTTCAATAGATCTATAAATAATATTTAGAAATATCTAGACATCAATTAACCTTAAAACGACGAGGCTGGTGTAGATAAAGTAGATACATTCACTTTTTATTCAGAAATCGCTAAAATCACAATATTTTTGCAGAGCAAACCAAAGCTACTAACCTTTTAGTAACCCTTTCCCGAACTAAAACACTTCGGGAGCGAGACACAAAAAGTGCACAAGAAATCACACACACACACACACACACATATACACACACACACACACACACACACACACACACACACACTGATAGATTGTACATGATTTTATGTGGCGCATGCGCACTTTCGAAAGGGTCACTGAATTCGGCAGGACACAGAATTTGCCGTAACAGCGGCCGTCCAGGACCGGAGTCGAATAGCCATGGCCTACTCAATCTACATTTGTGTCAAGGACACGTTTGTAGCTGTAGTCAGGCCTATACTTGAAATGGCCACACAGGGGCGCCATTTGTCAAGACTTTAATTTTTCATTGTCTGGAAATAAATGCTAAGCTCACTGGTACAGCGATGGGCTAGTGCTTGATCCCCTAGCTGATACAATACACAGTTACACACAGACGCACACACACACACACACACACACACAACATTATGTACAGTAAATCCATGTAATGCTTTAATTCCAGTAAGTGCATATTTCGTTTGTGTCCTATTGCCTAGTGACTGTTCTCACTGTTTGTGTGTCATGGTTAACCACGGTGGCTATTCTTATGCTTATCCGTGGCTGACGAGAGCAAAACGTGGCACCGGTGGGCCTACGATGTGGAATTTGTTCTGCATGTTTTCTGAGATTATAACGCCCCTGACCCAGAAAATGGGGTTCCAACTTCTGAATGAGATCCAGGCTGTGAGTTTCTCGACCCTCATCTGTTTTCTATCAGCTAACAACGATGCCCATCTGAATCCTAATAACGTATGGGCCACAATACCTTGTGCAGCTATAGTTATTCTTGACAGTAAAAATAACGGTTTAGGCTAATTAGGCCTACTTGTTTTATGCTCCCCGACAGCAGGAACCCCAATACATCCTGCAATATGTCATGATCTGCCTATTAACGCCCACATCTGTGCTTGGGTGCTTTATACTGTTTTGATAGTTAGGGAGAAGGAGAAAGTTATTTGCATTTACAAATCTGTGAGTCAAAGGCCTGAGTGAGTGACCACACACACCGAACACCCCAGAACACAATGTGTGTGTGTGTGTGTGTGTGTGAGAGGGGGGGGGGGGGGGTCCCCTCTTGGTCACGAATGCCTCCTGTTAATAAGATAAGAATAGATAAGGGGGAACTATCGGTCTGAAAATAGTCTGTTTCACCTTTGATCAGCGCCTCACAACGGCTGCCCAGTGACCCGTGGGTTACGCATGGGGAACGATTTTATTACGCAACAAAATATAACGGATGGACTTTTTGATTGTTACAGAACTAAGACGTCACGATCGAGTTCATTCTTCTCCTCTGTGAACACGGAAACTCTGTATTGCGGTGTCGCTGTTTCAATTCCATCCAACTCTTTAAACATTTTTTTAATGGGAACCAGATTTCCACACAGGGACGCGACTGCCTACAAGCCAGTAATTCAATCTCATCTCCGGCTATTGCATCGCAGCACGGTGTCCCGGGGGTAACTTGTGCTGCTCTGGCAGTGTAAAAGGACGGAACCCCCAAAGAAAACGCGGGTTTAAACTTTGGACTACGCGAGACTTGCTTTCATATTGCGGAGGGTCTCTTGTGGCGAAAGATAAGTGGGCAGCGCACATTACACATAAGTGTTAAGACCAGTACGAGTCTACTTCCACGGTCTTTCAAGACGAGGCTTTATCTCTACGACAAAAACAGTTGACCAAAAATAATAAGCCTCGTCAAACGTCAATGGGATTCTGAAGGACGGCTCAAGATGAAGACAGACCAGACGTCTTGAGTATATGCTTTTTGTTGGTTGGTGGTTTTCACCTTTGACTGCCGTTGGATGCTGACATGCGAATTAAGTGACAGGGACCTTCATCCTATCCTCCTACGACACAGAATTTGTATAACACGCCATGAAAGGTATGATCTAGACAATTCTTAACGTAACAATACTCTGTGATTTAATACCATATCAGCGCGGTGCGTGCGTGATTATTCCCAGCACATCTGGACGACGTAGAAGTTGAGCTGAGGTGTCAGTTGTAACCTACTGTTTTCCATGTTTTAAATATCGGCCATAGAAATAAACGATCACTTAGAAGCACCGACCACATAGGCTATATGGCCTGTAGTGTCATAAAATGAATGTGTTGGGTAAAAGGGGACAGTAGCCTATTACGCGCCAAAGATTACGTTACTAAAACATCATCCACGTCTCTCAAAAGAGGTATATACCTACCTTTAATTTAGCATTCCCATGCCTTGTCATTACGACATCAATAACACTTATGTTATACTGTATGGCGTACATGTATTTATTAAGTATTTTACACATCAAGTTTGCTGCGGTGCTGTTCTCTCAGCTCCGGCATTCCCCTCCCGGCGCATCCCATCCATATTGTCCCTCCGACCAGCTAGCCCCCATACGCCCCCCCAGCGAGGTCCACCCTGCATTCCTCCCATCTGTTTACCATTAGCAGCGATGCTGTCTCTGGACGCCGGGCTGCAGTGTAATGTAGCAGAGGGCAATTAGGGTTTGCTGTCAACAACCTAGAGAAACCACAGCCTGTGGTTTTTTTACGGCTTTCTTATGGGGCCTCCTATCTCCCCCCCCCCCCCCCCCACACACACACACACACACACACACACACACTTATAACATTGCTATCTGCTGAAGACTAACTGCTGGGGGAGCGTTTTTAATAAAGAGAGATATATCCACTGTGTTCCAGTGGCACGTCACAGGGTCTTGCCTGAACTATATAGACTCACGTGTCCCCTTATGTCCACAGACGATTACGCCGACGAGGAGGAGGTGCAGTCTTTTGGATACAAGAGGTTTGGTGAGTGAAGAGGCGATGTTCTGTGTTCTACGCCCGCTTTATAGGACGAGCGGAGAGTTTCTATGTCCGCCTCAGGGAGGCAAACATGTCATACGGTATCCATGCCCCTCTACCGCCCCCTAGCGGCGGTTCCTCTGGTACGTTTGGGCTCTCTGCAGGGGCGCTGGGGGGAAGTGGCGAGGCAGCGCGGGCCAACACACACCCACACACACGCATACAGCTAGCCAATACACACACGCACACGCACACAAACACACACACACTCACCTAGCCAACACACACACACACACATACAGCTAGCCAACACACACACACACACACACACACACACATACAGCTAGCCAATACACACACATACACACACACGCACACACACACACTCACCTAGCCAATACACACACTCGAACACACACACACACACACACTCACCTAGCCAATACGCACACTCGAACACACACACACACACACACACATCTAGCCAATACACACGCA
>JAODTR010076300.1:0-15191 GCA_025399935.1 Amblyopsis rosae | reverse complement strand
AAGCTGGCCCGTCACTGGATCAGGGGGAGGGAGGTAGCCAAACTTACTGAGCCAGTCCTGGAGGAGACACACACACATACACACACACACACATGCACACGCACAAGCAAGCAAATGTTAAAAACCCAGGCATTCCCCCAGAGTTTCCAGTATTACAACACATTTTCATGATTTCTGTGTTAATAGTGCTGGACAAAACACATTTCATTTTTATTGTTATTGCCTACATCATGTGTTGTTTTCTGAATATAAATATCTAAAATTACATTTATTATTTCTTTCATCTTTCTTTCGTTCTTTCTTAATTTCCTTCATTATAGTTTATTATCATGGATTAAGGCCAACACGGGTCGCGGGCTGCTATTTGCTTCAATGTCCGGGGCCGTTTTCAGTCCCAACGGTGCATGGCGAATAACCAGTGTGGCTGCCTTTTAAATAGGTTTTTAATCAGTAGTGAAAGGTTAGTGACTTGAATTGGAGTGCTTTCCACGCCATGGACAACACTGGGACAATTCCATTAGCTAAATTACGTGGTTAGAGGGATGTGCATCCCCTTAACCACGGACCTGGCCTGGCTTATGACTGGAATTTACTGGAATATTAAAATGACTGTAATAAACTAGGGTGACAATATGACATGTCATATTGTGACAAAGTGTGACTTTGTCACTGTAGTGCTAGGGAAGTCACATGGAATATATTTTAGCTGAAAGGTTATAAAATGGTGAAGCGATTTAATAATTTCTGTTAAAAAAAAGATGTGTAAACTATTCCTCAGAGAGGACCACAGAACTTCAGGATGACAGGAAGGAGGAGCATGCACATTTCTAGCTACAGCAACATTTCTGTAACATTTCAACCAAATGCAAAGCTAACCAACAAAATTGACCGCAGCAAAAAGGCAGATCAATGAAAGTGAGCCAGTGCTTGTATAAATGAAAATCCACTTGAGTCTACAGTGTGTAGTATCGGTAAAAAAAGATCACCCCGACATGATCTTCACCAATACTCCATATTTGCCCAAGGAGTGATTAACAATAGATTTCAAGGTTTTACCGCATCCTTTACTAAATGCATTCGATCTGGACGATGCAGGGCTGGCAGTAGTGCAAACGTACACCTAGTGACACTTTTCTTGGATGCAAGGTGATTTTTCTCTTGTGTGGGTGTATTTGCTCATTTCCCAGCTCGCCATGACAACGCTTGTGCCAAAACGGGCAGGAGGAGCAGTAGAGGTGTGTCAAGATCAGGTGGTGCAGTGATAGTTTGCTGTCAAATATAAACTAATATTATTATATATTCCATTTATATATTATAATATATATTACCCTAGTATCTCTGCCTGGGACAGAGATTGTGCTGCTTAAATGAAAGCTGATTTGATTGGCTGTAATTGAAAACACCCCCACCTCTTCCAATGAAAATATATGTCTGTATGCACATATGCATGGATGTATACATAAAGTATACATTTAGGCTATATCTGTGTATGAATGGCTGAATGTATTTAAAGATTTACAGCTGCATGTACATAATCTGTGTTCAGTATTTCTGTAAAACACTGTTTGTGTGTTTGTGTGTGTGTGCGTACATGCTACGAAGGGCAGTATAATGCTCTGTCAGGACTCCCGCACCATCTCATCCATCTAGCTGTCAGACATTGCCCACTGATACACTGACATGTAATCACACATCTGTGAACGCACGGGGCGTCCGTCCATATGAAGCACCACCGTCTTCCCCCCTCCCCCATTGTCTCTGTTTATGCCGCTATCATGCCTTATTGGAACCACCGCCAACCCATCCCGAAGATAGTCTGTATGATCTGAGAGACATATGTACACACACGCACACACTCTCTAAGAGAAGGACACAGGCTCAGTGGGCGTGGAAAAAAAGAAGAGAGGCAAATCCTGACACTTCCACTGTAATCCTGCCTATACGGCTTTTAGAAAAGTGGTTCTCACCTCTTACACGTGTGTGCGTGTGTGTGTGTGTGTGTGTGTGTGTGTGTGTGTGCGAAGAGAGTGAGAGAGAGAGGGCGAGTATGAAAGTTTATTTTTATGGAGTACAAAAGCTGTGATAGCAAACAATACATTACCCAATTCGGCTATTTCTGTTCAGGGTAAATGGACGCAGGTGCATACAATTAGTGGGAGGCAGGGAGTCATAAAGGGTCACACACGCACACACCATTCACATTTATGAGGGCCATAAACCAGGCTATTGTCAATGCAAGAAATATATTTAGCATTCAAGCCTACAACCAAATGGCTGTGACTCAGCGGTTCCATACAAACTCCTTCAAATACAAACTCCTTCAAACTCATTCCATTTCATGTACTGTATTACATATAAATGTCAATTCAACTTGATTTAATTGATTTGAACTCACATGGACTGAGTTGATGGCTAAAGGATAGAGCACTGCATAGACACAATGCAGAACAAGGCCACTAAGACTAACTGCTTTGCTAATGGGTGCCATAAAAAAGCAGCTTGCCCATGAGAAGCTACAGAACAACAGAGTCAACATTTTTTATTTGAACTCTTTAGCAAACAATTAAAAAACTAACCTGCGTGAGGATGATGCACAAGCTGAGAAATTGATTGTAATTAAGTGGAAGTACATTCAAGCATTACCAGTTTAGTGTGTTAAACTGTAAAAAAAGACAATAAAAACATTTACAATGGCACATGGAAAAAACAGGTTCTTCCGTTTAAGGCCACTTGTGTTGCGTTTTGTGTTTGATGACTCATGCTATCATTTTAGGTTAACAGAATTTAACATACGGTTTCTTGTTCGAAAAAACACAGCCACACAAACACATTGCAATTCCTGAGAGCATTTGTTTCTACTTTTTCTATCAATACTGGCATATTTCACTGTGAAAGTGTTCTCAAAGTTTAAGTGCTGTCGTAAATTACAGTAAACTATAGCCTGCAACAACTGCAAAGATTTCTTGTGCACCTCTTATCATTATTGTTAATAGCTCTTTTTCTTTCTATTTTGTTAGAAATAGACCATGCCAGGTAGTATAAAAAGGTTTTCCAAAACACTTGTTTTCTTAATTAGGCAATAGGCACTGTATCAGCACATTCTCAGAAACGGGAGTAACAGGAGAATACACACATGCACCTCGCACGCAGGCAATAATATGTAGCATGTTATTGCAGATATATCCCCTTTATACATGTAGACCTCTAGGTGTTGGGTCACACATGTATGCTACTGCTATGCACACATACAAGCGTAGTGCGTAATGCCAATGTATAAACACATGCACAAGCATAAACACAGTTTGACACATTTTATAAGTAACCTTTTACATTGTTCTCATTTTCACAACATGTCTGTGATTTATTTATAAGGCTAATTAAGAGTATTTGAAGTTTAAGCGTATTGTCTGACACAAATTAATCTACAGTAGTGTCTTGACAAGGAATGCATGCATGGTGCAGAGAAAATAGATTTGGCACGAAGTCTCATACAAAACAACACATGTACCTTTTCCAATTGTACAGGTCTACACTGGCAGAATATATTGTCCACACTATGATGTTCTAGTATCCAAATATAGTTATAGTAAAAAAAATTAAAAAAAGAGCTAATAATTTGTTCAGCCCACACTGAAGTAAAAAAAAAAGTGAATGTTTTGTTATGTTGATGTTTTATGATAGGGCTTATTATTTAAAAAGGTGGAACATTGGTTTAAATTAGAACACCTTGTGTACGTTTCTAACAATGGTGTAAACCAACTGAAAATATAATTTCTAGTATCTGAAAGACAACAAAGATACATTACATAACATTGGGTATAGTTTTAAGTAATAATTGATTGAATGATGCTGAAAGGATAGGTGCTATCATGCATGTTACATTCAGATGTGTGTGCTGTGATATCAGAGCTGTAAATTGCCACACCAGGGACTTCACTGTTTCCACAAGAATCTAATGAATCGAAATCTAATCAGACTCACTTCTGTACACAAGCAGATGCACACTGCACACACAGAGATGCAACCAGCCAGCCAAGCCCACACTTTGTGATTTCTCTCTGCTCTCACGCAGTACATACACAAACAAATTGCCCATGAACTGTGCACAGAGTAGGACTGTGATGTGTGTCTGTGCTCTGGTATCAGCTTATGAAGGCTAAGGTCTTCCCTCTGTGTAATCCTGGGGCAAGAAAGAAGCTTACATTCTTGTGAACAAAAACATCTATCTAAAAATAAATAAAGAGACAGTGACAAAACAAACGTCAGTATCCAATTCCCATCCTCCTGTTATAAACTGACCTATTCAGAATTACAAAAGCATGCACACACACACACACACACACACACACACACACACACACACCACGAGATGAGACCAGCACTTCCCTACTTTAGTTAATGCTCACAGTTCATGACATTTAACCCTCCCTGTAAAACCGTCAGCCTCTCTCTCATGTGGCAGTCTGTGATGACAGCCGCAACACACACACAAGAGCACAACAGAACTGTCAGCCGATTCCACCCTTCCATGACCTCTGTGACCTTCTCTATCCCACAATGCCCCTCTTTGCTGCCCATATAAGAACAGTTGCTGAGCCTCATCATACTCAACATTACCGAGAGTAAATTAGTCATCAGGAGCCACTTTAACCCCACGACCTGTCTCTCTCAGGGCACTGAAAACTGTTTACATGGTTCCTTGTTACCACGGCACTAAGGTCAGCTGTAGCGATCAGTTCAAAGGTCGTACAGTATATGCAGTGATTATAGATGTGGCAGCATTAGAGATGGTATTGCACTGGTTTGTACTAGTGGGGACAAGGCCACAGTGTATTTCATGATAAAGTGTCATTCCAATTGTAACAGCATATACTGCTTGTCAGTACAGTAGTATTTGAACAGTAGTATTTCAGAATGCAAGCTTGGGTCAGAGAAAAGGTTTGCCGAAGGAATTACACACCGAGACGTTTTAGACGTTAAAGCTCTTGAAACTCTTCCAATGGCGGATGTTGAGAGTAAACTGTCAGAGACACTTAACTCAAACATTAAATTGGAGTCGAGCTAGCAGGTGAAATTCTTTGTTATCTTTAGATACATTGTCTGTGCTCCCCTGTGTGGTTTGCAGTATTTTAATAAAACCAAATGTCATCACTCTATACTCTCCATTCTATTGTAATATTTTACACTAAATACAAGCATGTCAATGTAGAAGGCTTCACCTTGTAGGCTTGTTATAGTTATTTCATATTAAATATAATAATAATAATAATAATTGTACTATTTAATACCGGTAAGCCAAACAAAAGTCAAACATTCAAAAAACACTTAATCGAATAGACTTTACCAACTGATTCAGATGAATTGTGTGCAGTCTCTACAGCTACAGTCTCTCTTCCCCTTGCATAAAGGTTCTAAAATATGTTCCCAAACAAATGAGCCATAAAACCCATTAAGAGCTAAGCTACTCCATCTACGAACGGTGTGCATACTGTACCTTTATAGTATTGAGAAAATATGTTTGTTTGAATGACAAACAATAGCAACATGTAGAGCCAGTAAACAGTGAATACATCACTACTGCAGATACAAATACCTTATGTGAAAGATTGTATCTGCCTTTTTGCCTTTTGGGAGTAGGACATTTCTACAATCAAGGCTGGTGGCAGGCAGGACAAACAAACACGCTAGCCAGCCTGATCAATATTACAACACCGCTTGGTATTCAGCACTGACTAACATCCAATACACCTCTGGAGTGTCATCAGTCATCTGAAAGACATTGACTACACACAGCAACACAAACCTAAGAGACTAGGTGCAATTTTGGGCCATTGTAAGATGCAAACAAGGGTCCCCACAGCACTCCCAGAGCCATCATCATGACGTCTCCAGGGGGGTATGAATTTACAGATTGCTATTGCGTGCCTCATATGGAAATATAATTTAGAAAATCGTTTTAAAATATTTAAAGGTAGAGTCAGCAATGCTGGAGAAAGACTGTTGATATCAAAACAGAATCACCTCTCCCTTCAATGCCATAGGGTGCTTCCTCAGAAGCTCTGCCCCACGCATTGGAAACACATTGCAGAGGCTAGGATATTGTTGTTGTGTGGTGCAGTCTGCACCATTTTGTTTGTGTTTTTATTTACAAAGCTGTGTAGAAACACCAGATAGACACATAGAGAGCTAGTTGACTGTGAGGATATATTGAATTTGAGAAAACATTTATTAGCTTACAATCACTGACAAATAGCTAGTTTAACAGTTAAATATTATTAACATGTTGACTACATAGGAACTGCAGGAACTTGGAAGTATTAAGCTTATCTGGATTGTAAAAGCACCACTATTAAAGGTTTGTTTGTTTGTTTATTCTTTGTATTTTTATAGTTCATCTCATTGCTTCATCCATTTTGCTGCAACAACTTAATTTCCCCTCTGGGATCAATATAGTGCAATCTTAATCTCACTATGGCAAACTACTAAGGACAACCCTCAAGTCGAAGAGAGATCTGCATTGAATTACAATAAATAAGATTGGATGTGACTTCATCAATACCCTGCAGGAGATGGGGTCATAGGATGTTGTCAGAAAGACATAATTCTTCTGACATCATACATATATAAATACATTTGGTTGTACTGTACATGATGTGCATTGGGAGATTCATTGGACAAAGTTTACGGAAAATTATTTAATATTAGATAAACCTGCTAGGTTCATTTGCAAGGGCGAAATGCATTTATCCTCACATAGTGTTGTTTACCTGTGTGCAAAAGAAACAAGCAACACATCTTAAACACACAGAAGACAATGTTATTATTCAATTGTCTTCTACAGCATGTACAGGCATTGATAGAGAAACAATGCTCCACGACATTGCAATGATACATTTATGATGTTAAATCCATACAACTATATAAATAAATCACATAATCACAAAATATTGATCATTATGTTCACACAGTATGACTTTAATTGTAGAAATATAGGGCTATACTTAAACACTGATGAAAGGTTATGGAAAATGTATCTAATCATAGCATTTTAAATACTCCACAACATCCCCAGTGATTGTAGGCTATATTTTTCTCTCTAAAATATAAGTAATCTTGATAAAATGAGGACTTTTGTTTTTTTATTTTGTATTTGTATATTTATTCTGAATTGGAAACTTAATTTGGAAGATTCAGGCCGCAATTATGAGGACATTCACATGCCCTGCAGTTGAAAGCCATAACTGCTTATAAATTCACATAAGACAGTGTGCATTTGTTTTCGCTTGCTATAAAGGACACAGTTACTGTCACAAACCTCTATACAAAAAAGCTAATTCCAGATAGGAAAGGAGTAAGTGTACATATTTTATGGGGGTTTGCATAAAGAAATCTTTATAATGTGCCTGGCTGAATGGGCTATGAAATAGGCTACATAATATGGCAATTATGCATGCCCAGCCACATCAGGAAAATATTGCTATCGGGGTGAATGTGCAAGGAATGCTGATTGCATTCCTTGACACTCATGAGGTACTGGACAAACACACACACACACACACACACACACACATATATATAACAGTGCATATATGCTGAGTCAAGACTTCAGATCCTACACTTCCATAGTCTCTTGCTGAGTATTCTATTGTACAATATTCATATAAGGTGTCAATGGCTCTTACACACACACATGCACACACACAACCTTTCAGTTATTAAAGTTGGGAAGTCAAATTGAACAACTTGACATTAAGGGTTTACAAAGGTAATTTTCCCAACAAAATGCACATGTTTAGGGAGGGGTGCAGAAGAGTGAGTGCCTAATAGCAAAGTGGGGAGGAGGGGTAGAGACGAGTGCAAGCCATGGGTGTGTTTGTTATTCTGGTTGCACTCACGACGGACATTCACAAGGGAAACGCTGTAGCACCCACAGGGCCAGAAGACACTATAGCTGACATATCTTCTATAGATGTGTGACTGGCCTGTTACAGTGCCCGTGATCAGTTGGAATAGTCTGTGTCACTTCTAACATGTTTTCATTTGTGTGTGCGTGCGTGCATGCGCGTGTGTGTGTCTGTGTGTGCATGCATGCATGTGTGTGTGTCATGATTACAATGAGGCTAGTAAGTGAATCATTTAATCATTGGCTTGGCGACAGCTGTATGTAAAGAACTGAGACATACCTCTGGTCTGTTCCTGCAGAGGGAAGAACTGCAGGAACAACAGAGAGAGAAAGAGAGAGAGAGAGAGAGAAAGAGAGAGGCACATTAGCTCAAACCATGTCTCGCTAATGAGCCCTGCCATCAGAAGAGTCCTGCTGAGTTCAGGACAGAGAAGACAGAGGAGGTGGAGATGTTGTTTTGGGGTGGGAAGTCATCTAGCACCAGTTCCCTAATTAAACATTAATAAATATATAATCATCATTTATTATTTATTAAAATATAACCAAAGCACCCCATGACTAAAGTGGTGTGTGTGTGTGTGTGTGTGTGTGTGTGTGTGTGTGTGTGTGTAAAAACGATAAAAGGAGGTGTATATTTCTGAAGCATATTTACAAATTACAGCATACCATCGTTAAAATGCAGATTCGGCAAAGGAGGTCACTCTTAATTAATGTGCTGATGTACAGTCCGGGATTATATGCGCATATGAATTATAGGTAATTCATGTAAATACACATGAAAGTCCTGTAAGTGGATATAGCCTCTTTGTCTATGTGATTCATAAAGACTCATGGCTATACAGTACAGTAACAATGAGACAGCTGTCTTTGTTGTTAGTGATGAGTGATGAGTTTCATAGTGATAGTGTACATACACCCTACTAGCGTTAGGTGTGGAATACTGCCTGCCTTTGAAGACACACACACACACACACACACACACACACACACACACGCAGACACACGCACACACACACTACAATTTATTTAATCTGTTTGCACATACGGCAAAAGCTACGTAAAGATGTTCTCATCACAGTGTGTGAGATTAAAAATAGAAACTCAAAGTCTTCTTCATTCCTACATTCCAACATTAACAGTCCTGCAAGGCTCCAAACATTAGCTTGTTAGTTTGTGCGTTTAACAAAACAAGCTGCTACAGAGCCTCCAGCTCTCTCACTTCCTCCCCTGCCACCGTTCTCCAAACATTCACCAAGAACAAACAGCAAAACACCATTTTAGTCAGAAGCAGCTCCCGGCTGAGACGGCACAGCATGTATTCTGACAGCTGCCTCTGATTGGCAGTGCCTTCGATGATGTACAGACAGTTCAGCATGGTGTAACGTGTACTTCACGTCGGTGGACTGAACGCCAGGTTACAAAACTGGGAGGAATTGGGCTGTGGGTTAGACAACCTTCACTTGGCTAATAGGCAATCATTTGCGCTTTACCGCTGTAGGCTGTTGTGTTTCAGCTGTACATATGATGACATAAGGTGATGGTAGATTCAACTATACAACTATGTTGGTGCTGCAGTGCACTAAACCTAAGAAATTGATAGAATCTGTCCACAATGGTTTTGTCTATTCTGATTGCACTATATATCAGAATACATTACATTTCAATACCCTACATTTCAGTGGAAATGAGATGGTAATGAGAGCGACATTTTCTGCTGGTATTTACAGTAATAGTAATGATGACAAATACTCACGCACACATATGTATTTCAGTCCAGCCAATCTGGTTTAAGCAATTTATTAGAACATAAAGCAGAATTCCATTTAAATAATATCTTTAGCGGAATGGCTTAGTTCGGAGGGGTTGCTTTACAAATGGCAGGCATGTGAGTATCTAACAATAGCTTTAACCCCTCTGAACAGGCCAGCAGAAGGAATTATGTTGGTTACAGCAACACCATGAAGGTATACATGTGTATGACAAATGCAACCAGCTACAACAGAAATACAACAGTAAACGTACACAGTGGAGGTTGACCAATAAATCAATAGGACGTTTTACAAACTATCGTTATCGGCAGAACTTGGCTCCGATAGCGGCCAATAGCTGCGCAGACTGCAACTCAATGCTTCCAAAACAATCAACAAGCAATTGTAAACCTCTATCCTGTATCATAACAAGCTAAAATTTAGCAAGTTCGCATATAGCCTAGCCATGCAGCTCATATAATGTAAGGTAGAAAATTGCAGCCTACGGTAACTTCACTTGCGTGTCAAATGTTATGTCTCAATCGCTTATTGATTTAAAGCAACCCATATTGTTTCCCTTACCCCTCAGTGGAAATCTTCAATCAATCTGTAAAATTCCCTTCCAGATTAATTAAATTAAACACTGGCAATTGACGCACCAACCTTACCTCATATGCAGTCTGTTTGATGTAATCTAATAGCAATACAGTATGTCTCATGCATGACAGATAATGTGAGAATGATACAATATAATTTTTATTTTACAGTATACCATACATATTAATTCATAAAAAGCTTGTAAAAATTCATCGAAAAAAATTATCTCTTGTTCTAAAATACTAATGGCTTGACAGGCATATTAATTGTTATTTGCTGCAGTTATTTTGGAACTTCCGAACTATCGTTAATATATCGGCCTTTAAATATTGGTCAATCTCTAGTACACAGTACCCATTACAAGAGTAAAACAACAAGTGAAACGAATCCACACCATGCAGCAGAAATCTACCTTTCATGTGGCTCGCTCAGGAAGCCTAGTAGTCTCTAAACTAAGGTGTGTCTATAATCATCCAACATCTTTAGCAGGGTGTTGTAATGTAATCTCACCTTTTCTATGTTGGTGCTACAACATAGTGCGCATGTTTGTGCGGCAAAGAGTGTTGTTTGGCTGAGAAGTTACTTAGTGTGACATCTAGTGGCAGAAAGTATATTTAAAAAATAAAGTCTAGTCTACAGAACTAAGGCCAGACAAAATTCCCAGATTATACCGCTCAAGGGGAAAAATTACAATAAAACCGAACCACTGCTCCAAAACCAAGGTATGAACTGAACCGTGGATTTGGTGAACTGCTACACCCCTAGCTGTTAGCATTGTCACTCACAAGTCTGTATACTGTACGTAGTTCTGGCACAACACTAGTGCAGTGCATCATTTACTAATTTCAGCCTTTCTATTTATTTTAATCAGTAACCATAGCATACTGATTTAACATATTTACAAGACCTGCAAACAGCCAGAGTTGTGCCAATAAGTTCCTCAGTATAGGTTTAATGTCTGACTTTATATGTAGTTGATCAGCCATGCAGGCTTGGTGAGATACACTGTCACCTTGTGTGTGCGTGAGTGTGTGTGTGTGTGTGTGTGCGCACATGTGTAGGTACACTCACAGCTCAGATAACACAGCATAACTGCTAATGACTCTTTTAGGTTTCCTCTGAATGGCTCTCTGTAGATGAAACAGCCATTACTGTAGCTCATTAGCTACTAGCCTAGCCAAGCACACACCTAGTGCCTAGTGTGATACTGGGATCCCAGGCAGTTGTGAGGGACATCCACAAGCAGCACTTGTTCCACCATTACGTGACATCCTGCTGGTTAGTGAGCCTATGGGCTGTAGCGAGGATGTGATACACCTGGACTTGCAACTATTGTGCAATAAGAACACGCAGTACATCTAAACCTAATGACTGGCAAATACATACCAAGACAAGACAGCAAGTAGGGTGTCACGGTTTGAAATTAGATGGCACGGATAGTTCTGAAATAACCACAATTTAATGGTAATCACGATTATTTTCTATTTCAAAACTACAAAAGAAAACGCAGGTGCTGAAATAATTGACAGAATGGGAGGTGGTTTTAACATGTTACAGATGGAAATTAACAACCTGTAAACACAAACTTATTGGCCTAATGTCAATGGGATAAAGCTGCTACAGGGGTGTCCACTAACATTGACCTCATTAATATGGTGAATCAATGTATGTTTTGTTAGAAAATTGTACACTTTCTATATAAAACTCAAATTAGCCTATATTCACAATTCACATTTTTTTTTTTTGTGTAGTTCAAAGTTTAATAATTAATCAACGCAAAACTGGTTTCATCAACATCCCTAACAACATGACAAGACCACTAAAAGCTACACACAATTCACAATACAGTATGCCCCTTGGTGGAAGTGCTTTAATAAGCTGTGTGCTACATGAACACAGATGCATCTTCATTTTCAAATTCATTACAATATTTAAATTATTTATCTCGATGTCTTCCAGCAGTTCCACTCTAAAATGGATTATCTTAAATGGACTAGCAACCACAACAGCTTATTAGGTTTGTGGTGATCAGTGATAAAGTAGTGTAGATGTTCCTAAATGCATTACTAGTAAGATCATAGAAGCCTCCAGCCATCCAGTTTGGCTTCAACAGCTAATCACATCACGGCTGATGTCAATGCATTGTATTAATATAAATTCAACGACAAACCACCATGAATGTAGGGGAGAACAGGGTAAGTTGAGCCAGTTGGTAAGCTGAGCCACCTACTACAGTATATCTAAGCGAGTACAGGTAGTATGCACACCAAAGCAAAATAAATGACTTGTCATGCCAAGTGAATTAATACTTATCAGTTTTGCACCTTAATTAAAATAGATATGTTTTAGACATTATTCCATGTTATTTCAAGTCAGTGTAAGCTACAAAACAAGGTAATGAACTTTGCACAATTGTTGATCTGAACCCGTGTGAAACAGTTTTGTCAAAATGGAGGTTGTGGGGTAAAATGTGCCACTCCAATGACTGTACTGTATACAGCCAAGCCAGAATGTAACATTTTCAGAAGCTCAAGAAACAAATAAAAGAATGCAAATGAAAAGCAAAATCCTGTGCCATATCCGCTGACCAAGAATGATGAGGCTTTGACAGCATCACATTGGTAATACAGCTGAGCGGTACTACTGCAACCGATGATGCAGCACGCAGTTTAATGAAGAGCACGCCGTTAAAGTAATATTGACCCACCGGTTTATTAAATGCCAACTTCCAGCAGACGAAAGCATCTTTACAGGGAATGTGGCCTCAACGGGCCTTCAGAGAGATGGAGAGAGGATAGAGGACTTGAACGTATTTAGATTAGCTCTCAAATTATGATAAAAAATAAATAAAAAACAAATAAATAAAAAAACACATTTCTATTGGTGATCAGCATTTCTTCTAGGTTTATCTGCAGCCAAACTTCCTCTTTGCCCGATAATACAGAAGATACCCAACATAGGATAATATCTTCTTCTGTAGCCTCAAAATTAAAAGCTGAGTGAAACAGCCATTGTTGTCTTCATTGCCGCGTAGCATGTTCACCCAGAAATCATTGAAGGACAGATAGACCCCCTGACATAACTGACATAACCTGACGTAAATATGGCGGTTGGAAGAAGACATCAAATCATCTGCTGAACCTTATTATAAAGCCAAATCGTGGTTGCACTGATGCAAGCCGGCAACTGCGGATGCGTAATAGAAGAATACTGTAACCTATATTTTGGGGCCAAGTCACAAAACATTTAAAGCGTTTTTTTTGTGTGGGATTTAACTGGTAAAACCTGCATAAAAACATGCAGTTTTTATGTACCAGAGACCATTGACTAGGGCTTTGTAATGAACCAAAATATGTATATTTATGACCGCTATTTCGATTTTGGCTCCTAATCCTAGCTATCACAAAAACAACATAATCGAGAAAAAATTTTTTTTTTTCACATTACGTTCTGCATATCTCATGTAAACACAGTTAACGTTGCATAACAGAGCGGTGAAGGACCGGAGCTAGTAGCTAATCAAACAAATGTGGATTAAATTGAAAAGCTAGGCTGCATACGTACTCTTTTGCCCAGACATGTCCTTTTTTTACCTACCATTGACAATGCTTGACGGTGCTACCTTAGCTAGTCGACACCAGCAATCGATAGGTTAAGCATATTATTTTATAACTGAAAGTTGTACTTTTTCTTAATCACTGTTAGCCTCTTCCATGGTTTGCCTGGACTTGAAACGCTGTTAACGATGCATAGTGGTGTCTGCAATCACTATAGCTCTGCTTTGGATTTAACCATGTACAACTACAATAAATATTGCTGAAAATCTAATAAAAATGTAAAATGTATGCCAGGTCCTGGTTGGGGTATCTATTTGCATTTAAACCTCAGTCTGGGTTCAGATGGCGGAGGGAGAGATGCAGCATTGGGCCCAGTGTTTCTCAAAGTGGGTGTCACATCAGGGGTGTTCAAGAGATGATTTTCAGAAAAGAAATAACATTTTAAAATGTTTAGAAATAGCACCTTTCAGTTATACATGTTAGTAGTAGTACAGTACAGCTTTTGTATGATTATGATTTTTTTTTTTCAACAATAGAGCAGCCCTAACATCAGGTTTGTAAAAATTACAGGTTATTAACTTCTTTTCAATTTACAAAAATGTGGAGGAATGATCAGTTATCGAATCGGTATCAACCATGAGAGAAATCCATATTGTGCATCACTAGAATAGATGGCAGGTTTATACGGTCTAAATGAAGGTCATGTTTCTGTCTGTTATTGTGTGAATAGAGCAATATTGACTAGAAGGAATGTGTGGGAGGAACATAGCTCTCAATAAGACAACCATCCTACCTGCTTGACTTCATTCACATTGCTTCCATACATACACACACATACACACATACACCATTAATACTGTAGGTAACATACAAGGTTGACCATTTCTAACACACACTCATTGTGCATGATTCTGCACATACACACACACACACACACACACAGACACACATGTCCCTTACACACCAAACAGCCCTGCACATGATATACTTAACTGTACACACACACAAACACACAGCATTTTCTAGCTCCAAATATAGCAATAATACATCAAGATAATAATTGAATCATTTATTGTAAATGCATTTGATCTGAGACTGGTGTACAGTATGTTGGTAACTTGGTACTTGTCTAATCAATAACTAAGTGCTTGTTTTCTCATCATTCGTTTTAAATGTCACTTAGGGACAGATATACTCAACTTTGTCTCTTGACTGGTATCCTAGGCAGTTGCAGACAAAGTTTGCAAAACCAACGTAGAGTAATGAAAGAATAATCACTGTAGCCTAATAAGTACGTCAAGATACAATCTTAAATCACCAAGTACAAAGATAATGTGGTAATATGTTCCCTATAGGCCATCTGGTTCCTTTCTTCTAAGGGAGTCT
>JAODTR010076289.1:0-15191 GCA_025399935.1 Amblyopsis rosae | reverse complement strand
TATTATTTCAAATAAAAATCATTATTTCTAACCTCGTCAATGTCTTGACTATATTTTCTATTCATTTTGCAACTCAATTGAGGAAAGTGTGAGTTTTCATAGAAAACATGAAATTGTCTGGGTGACCCCAAACTTTTGAACGGTAGTGTGTGTGTGTGTATATGTATGTATGTATGTATGTATGTATGTGTATGTATATATATATATATGTATATGTATATGTATATGTATGTATGTATGTATATATATGTATGTATGTGTATATATATATATATATATGTGTGTGCGTGTATAACATTTTGCTTGCTTTTCATTTAGCATGTGCTGAAATAAAAGTGCAGGGCCCTGTTGAATTCATCTCTGAAAATAAGTTAAGGCACTGTACAGTGTTTCAAACTCCCTTCCCTCTCTGTTGTATGAGGCGCGATGCTAGCGTAGCATTTTGAGTGTTTTTAGGAATCACATTTTAGTCCTAGCATCACACACTGGCTGCCCTATCTAAGTCTCTCTTTGCTCTCATCTTTCCCAGATGCACTCCCCTCGCTCTCCCTCACCAAGGCTCAGCAACCACATCATGTCAGACAATGAGGTAAGCGTTGCGTGCTCCCCGAACAGCAGCTTTCCATCCAAAGATAGCAGAGCTTTATATTGTAGCTGTCAATGCTACAAGCATCTCAGAGACGTCACATTGTATGCAAACAGTGCATCAGAACAGTGACTTGGTCTAAAGCGCTGCGTCCACCAAAGCATTTTATTCTCACGCTAGCTTATTTTTAAGTGATTCCAATGGGGAGCACTGCGTGCACAGAACTCTTTTTACCTGATAGCTATCGTATCAGATAAAGAAACATGTTTCTGTTAGCGTTATTAAAACCAATACATTCCTGTGTTTACTGAGTGAACACAAGGCACATAGTGTTGGTTACTTCATCCATGTGTCTGCCCCATGTGCCCCAGTCTGCCTTGTATTCCACGGTGAACAAGCCCAGCAGCGGTGGTTCCAGAACCGCAACCGGTGACGAGAGAGAGCACGCCTACAGCAGCATCGCCGAGATCAACGGCATCGTCCCCTCCTCGTCCTCCAGCGACCTTTACGCCACTGTCCGGGACATCTACCCGCAGGCCGAGGGTCCCCAGCCACCGGTCGCCGGGGACCCCGCCTCGGACAGCCCAGACCCGGGATACGAGACCATCCGCATCCCCAAGGCCGGCGGTGCCACCAGGAACGCCAGGGCACCGGAGCGGGCAGGCGGGCCGATTCCCGAGCCGGACTACGCCAGCGTCGGGGAGCTGGGTCTCAGCGGGGAAATGTCCCGTCTCTGATCTGTTCCCTCTGCTTCCTTGTTCACGCGTTCGTGGTGGCTTTGTTAAAGAACTTGTGCGTTCTTGCTTTCACTCAGCCGAACTCTAATCACAGACTTGGTAGGTTATTGACCTCGTAATCCAGCATGCGGTCGGGGTTGACGGGGGTCAATAACAACTGCTCGCTGCATGGCTTTGGGTCGTCGGCGCATTGTCTTCTTTACAGCTTTGGTACGCTTCAACGCCTCGCAGCTTGACCCTTTGTATTCTGTCCCATCATCACGGACGTCGTCGATGACGGCACCAGAAACTGAACTTGTAAAAGATAGTGCCTCACTGCAGCAGCCTTGGTGTGCGAGTGCACTTTTGAATTAGACAGTAATCTCTGTTGACGTGTCTCTTATGGTGAATGTCATTCAATTACATTTCAACACAGACAGTCACATTCATATTCATTGGATGATAGAGATGCACTGTATATGTATCAGACTCACCACACACATGCAGCAACTACAGACCTGGTTGGGTACCTTTTGTCAGCCAGTGCCTGGGGATTTATCATTACCAAAAAACCCTGCCAAATAATGTCATTTTGATAAGTTTGATAGTTCCCCTCCTACAATCTTGAGTTTTCTGCCAGGTTGGTAGGTTTCAGCGCCATGCTTTATTCAGAAGTCAGATGGCATGTTTCTTGGTTCAGTCACTGTCAGGTCGGCGGTACCCCTGTCGTGTGTTCTCACTGGGAAACGCCATCGTAAGGGGTTCTTATCACGCCACCAGGCTCGACACGCCAAGGACGTACTGTAGCCACTCATATCTGTCCTTTACTTGTAACAAAATGTTAGCACTGACAAAGATGGCACTTCACAGTTGAGAAAAGATGTCCAACTGGAGTTTAGATTTAGGCTTTTATTTGTCATCCCTGCAAATGCGTGGTTATTTCCTTGTTAAAGAATGGAACTGCTCCTCCACAACAAAAAAGTGGAAACGAGGGAGAAAGGAGGCCATATATTTTTAAAGTATTTTAAAAATGTGTTCAGTGCATGTCGACATTCATATTTATTTGAAAGTGCATACGGTTGAGTTGTGTAGTGTATATATGAGGTTTGTGTGAAAGCAAAGTAAACGGGTTTCATTGAAGAATAGCTATATTAATGTTATGAAGGATAAGGTTATTGTTAGGGTACGATGTATTGTTTTTAAAAAAAATTCAAAAATGGTAAGACCATTTTTATGTGATTTCTTACTCTTGGTTATTACTCGAGGATTTTCATTGAATGGAAATTGAATTGCAAAGGCAACATAAAGGATGTGTAACATTACTATGGAAATTATTAGCTAACTATTAATGTGCAAGTTTATCAACTTGTATTTTTGTGGTATATGTTCTTGCATAGTCCTTATGTAGGGAAATGCAAGCTTTAATTAGTTTGCCTTCCCTGATTATTTAAAAGCACACATATTGTGGTACTGCATTTGTAAAAAAAAAAAAAAAAAACAGTATTTCTATGTGCACAATTTTTAATATCTAATGCATTTTAACTCAAAACCATATCTGTAGCTTACTGATGACTCGCTAAACAAGGCTTGTATGCAGTTATAGTACTATTTTAAGCTTACAGTATAAGTGCTTAAGTATAATTGTTTTGTATGCCTGTAAGAGCACTGATGCATACTGTATGTCTGTGATGGTTTAAAGGGGGAAAATGTTGTTTCCTTTAATCTCTGTGTTGTAACTCAGATATGTCCGTACATTTTGATTTCTGATAGAAAGCAATCAATTGTCATACATATGGTACATCATGTTGGTACATGTAATGAACAGGTACGTTATTTTAAAAAACATAGACTCCTTGTCTGAATATTGTTTGATGTTAATTTACAAAATATAATTTTTGTGTAAATACCTCCTTTGCAGAAGAAAAAAAAAACCAGTATGATGCTCTAGCTGTTTCCATGCATCCTTGAAAATATGAAAATATTGCATTATAAGATCAAGACTTGTTTAACATTAAACATGCACAAGCTTGTTGGGGCACATACTGTACTACTGTATACAGTCAACTCCCCGGTTGACTGCTAATGCTGTCAGGCTTTTGGAGCTACATATTGTACATTTGCATTTGGGAGGTTTAAATGTTTCAGTCAGCAAAGTGAGTCATTGTAATTAGCACTTATGAAAAGACAAGTCCCGTCAAATGACATGAAATGCCGTAAGGGCGTATATATAGGAGATGATAATATTTATGTGCCAAATATAATTAGAATATTTCTCTCATGTATTCTCTCCATTCCTTGTCACACAACATGTAATGTTAACATTTAAAGATGGACTCCCTGATTGTATCATAGCACCCTTCAAAACGCCAAAGTTCTGCCCCTCTGCTCTCTGTTTATGTTTTAAATGCAACTGTGCATCTTCTAAACACTATAGGAGAAGTATGCACTGTTGGAGTACACAACCAAAGCAGTGATTTTGTAGTTGGCTTCAACCACATGGGTAATTCCAGACACATCTCAGGGAGTTCCCCATTAATGTACCATAAACCCATTCTATTGGCATACAAGCACATGTAGACACACTATTAAAACAATGATTAAACTATTAACAGTTAACTCTTGCTTTCACTCTCTTACTCTGCCTCAAACAGCCACATACAACCCGTGACATGATGAAGTATAGGAGAGTGAGATAGTTATATTAGTAAGATGCTTCCTACATGTACCTGTTAGCTATAAACTTCCCCATAAAAACAGTGTTTGTTCCTCTGCAACAGGCAGACAGAGGCTGTTTGATCACAGGTCCAGTGTTACCATCACAGTTAAGGTCTAGTCCCTCCATCTGTCTGGTTTCTCTGCATGTAAATAGTTTATGACATTAATTATTCCATTAAAAACATATGTCAAACTGGGTTGCTGTCTATTCAGTAGAGTGGGACGTTGTCAAGCATCCAAAGGTGCATTAGATCTACTGTATCTAGACGGGGCTGATATCGATCAACAGTTAATTGTTTCTGAAAACATTCATGTATATTGTATTGTGTCCGCTAGACTGACTCACTAATCATGATGAATGGGTGTCATTACAAAAGCCAATTCATGGAAGAATAGATGTACTTAATTCAAATGTATACAATGATCAGATGTTACTGTAATTGTAGTAACCTACAGTAATTTCTGCAGGCAACATTACTTGATTTGTGTTAACATAACGAGGAGAAGGCAGGAAATAAGGAATTTTTTGCCATTACAGAATGTGCATAGCCTATAAAATTTTAACTATCAACTGTAACAATGTGATCGCTGAACAATAAACATCTGAGTAAACAATACCAATCGTCCAAGAAACATAGCTGAAAGGGTTGAAATATCTGCATGAGATTTTTTTTTTCACCATGCATATTGCTTAGTTATGTAGTTGAACATACTAAAAGTCTACAAAAATAAACTGATAGGAAATATTGAAAATAACAAATTAAAATTATTATGTAAATTCTAGGATTCAATACATCACAAACAATTGTGCTCAACCTATCAAATAAATGTGGGATTAACATACATCACAAACAATACTTTTCTTTTTGTGTTGTGACATTTATGTTATCTGCATTAATTTATGCAAATTACTCAATAGCTATGCAAACAAATGCAGCCAAATCGACATTCGACAAACATTCTCTGCCAACCATTGTAAAATAATGACATTATAGGTGAAACACTTTTTTTTCATTTTGGTGGGAAAACAAGTGAAACATTGAACTCTGTTCACCTTCCTCTATTTTTTATAGATAAACACAAGGGCTAAATGTGGCTTGCAGTTCAAACCATGTTAGCCAACACAATTACAGTATCATACATGTTTTTATTATATTAAGTAGTTTCATCTAAAAGTTATTGGCAAGCACAACATGACTTGAAATTAATAATAACAACATTCCAAATAAGTTATTTTGTGAAACTTTGGTCACTTAACATCATTGACTAAATTTTAAATGTAAATTTTAGATGTATGATTTTTTTACCATTAATTGTTAATACATGTTTTTACTAGTTAGTTAATGATCACAGTAAAATATAAAGTTGCTCTGGATTTAGATTATTGGGAATACATTTGATAATCCATTGCTAATAAAATCATAGTTATTACGCAATTATCATAGATTATTACAAAATAAATAAATGTCACAATATAAAAAAACATAATTTTTTGTGGTGTACATTCATCCCACAAAATGTAATAGATAAATGGACAACCAATTTTTAGTATTGGTCCTGCCTATTTTGAAGCCTATTCGTTTATATAACACATATTTTTAATATTTCTCATGATCCCATCATTAGATATTTGTAGACTTGTAGTATAAGCCTACTTAAAAATATGAATAGTTTGGTGATAAAATAAAATCTGTTGCAGATTCATTCTTTCTTTCCATCTTTCCTGACCTAAAATCTGTTCAGAATATGTCCATAAAGATCTGCAGTAAGAAAAAGTAAAAACGATCTTGAGAACATGATTGTTCAAATCATGCAGCCTGTTTCCGCATGTTTGATGCAGGGTTTAATGTGGCAACGCATTGTCTGGAGAGGAGAAAGTTTTTCTTGCGGCAGCCTGTAGCCTACACATCCC
The DNA here is from genome assembly GCA_025399935.1 of Amblyopsis rosae. NCBI lineage: Eukaryota > Metazoa > Chordata > Actinopteri > Percopsiformes > Amblyopsidae > Amblyopsis > Amblyopsis rosae. The sequence goes on along the minus strand of JAODTR010076289.1, from coordinate 9,262 downwards.
ATTTTCTTGTTATTTTTCAGACCCCCTCCCATCTCGTCTCTTTTCCATCCTTGCGTCATTGTTTTGAATGGAGCGTCCACCCCGGCTTGCATTACCTTCTGTCGGAGGGGAAACGGACATAGAAGGGGAGCGTATAGGCTCGTGGAGGCGTGTGCACCCCCGACCAATCATAACGCGCGGCGGAAGCCAGACCGCACATGTTTACAGGCAGCCATCCGCCGGTAGAGGCAGTGGATCGTGGGTCCCGCATCACGGGCTGGAGTTTGCGTCGTCTGGATCCGGACTCCCCACAGACGTTGTTTACAGCTTGTACCGTGGCATGCAGATTCTCAGTGTCGCAAAGAGACGCGAAAAATACAATATTTTGACGTATCTAGCACGGGTAATTGGTTAAATAGTAATATTTATTAGAGAATGTGGTATTTTCCGGAATCGTGTACAAATGTCATTGTCGTTCCTAAATGTAACCCGTTTTCCGTGTTTTCACTCCATCTCAGCAACTCGCACAGAGCAGTGAGGAAAACAAACAGGTCGAACGGAGAAGGATTGGTAGCCGGTTAGATGTAGAGGTTGTTTAGCGGCGAATGAATCGTTTCCACGCACTTCACATTCTGCTTTTATCGTTGCATACTTGAATAAATCACGTTCAGGACAGTGTTAAGAGTTTTGATATTCGAGTATGTTGCCGCTTTCTAACATCTATTCAGGGCTATTGGATCGCGTAGTCTACCCGCTGCGGCGCTGTTTTCTTGTCGACGTTGTTTACCTAATATAATTAGGCGTACATTTATTGACGCTTTGGCCTTCGATTTCCACAAAACATCGTAGCCATGCATACCAGACGTTTGGTGAAACGTTCCATTCTCGGTAGCCGCGTTTATGCGCCGAGTCCTACGGGGGACGAGGCGCCGGTGACAGGGGTGGTCCAGGCTGTCAAGCAGGAAAACAGAGATATCTCGGCCACCGGATCCCGGCGCAACGTTTACACCGTATTGATGCAGGACGGGAGCCTCAAGGAATTTTCAGAGGACGAGATAGCTGGGTTCAACCATACAGCATCCAAAGGACCGCTCAAGTCCAGTTTAAAGGTTGGTGTGCATGTGTGTGTGTGTGTGCGCGCGCACACAAGAGCGCCCAGCAGCGGTCTGTTGTTGTGCGGTGTTTTGCAGCTTTCTGCCGCTTCATGCGCGGAGTGGATTTTCATTGGTGGGCCGTGTTGTGCAGAAATTGTGCATTTGCATAGTATTTAGACTGTTTGCAACATTGCTCAGAATGAGTAGGCTTATGCTATATGCAATTAGTTTCGTTACTAATATGCCGATGCTAAAAATACACTATTATAATTCAGCAATGTGCACGTAGCCTAACCACTTTGCATTCGGCACTATTTTGTAGCTTTGAAGCTTTAATTTGTATGACGTTTGTGCATTGTGTCATTGTTCAAGAAAGCGAATTGAAGATATTTAAAGATATAACAATTTGCGGAAGCAGCGCTTCTTCAAACTTCGCATTTGTGTCAAGTCGAAAAGCAACCGTGCTTTGGGCCAAAAAACAGTTATGGCAAGGGAACGCTTTCGGCATAACGCTTACTTCGTTCTCATCAATAGCGATTTTTGTCAGCTGCGACTAAGCCATTGTCATTACATAGTATCACATGACGATTTACTTGATTATTCTCTCAAAACTACGGGTTGTCATTATTTTGGTGACGACGTTTATCGGACAAAGGGGCTTCGCACTGATTCATTTGACGTGGCCTGCGCAGTGTTTATGCGAGCGGGTGGGTGGGTACAGTCGGCTCTGGCCGGGCAAACAAACACACTGTGACTGCAGCGTTTCTGATGTAGCGAATTGGTCCAATGTTTAGCGCACGGATAGCCTGGCTACACCACACACTTTTTAAACATACCCGCGCTAAATACACATCCGCAGCAGTTAAGTTGATGGTTTGTTATTTTGCATTGATGGACGGCGGTGCTATAATATATAATACATTTAAATAGCTTCGTCTTAACCATAATGACAAGCAAGCCTGTTATAAGATATGCACTTACAGTATATTCTATGAAGTGAGCAACATTGGCTAGATCATTTTGGAATTGGGCATCAACAGGCAGCATAGAAAGTTGCCTTTCCCAGTATGACCTAATTGCCTCCATTTCCAAGTTGTATCTTTTGTGTGTCACGTGGCTTGAGATAATGCTGAGAGCAGGGCAAACGGGAAACCAGCGTAGCCCTGGATGAAAACACCAATCAAGAGGGTGTGTGTGTGTGTGAGAGAGAGAGAGAGAGTGCTTGTTCCCCTTTAGAGAGAGAGAGAGGGAGTGTGTGTGTGCCTGTGCCCCTTTAGTTCCCCTTAGTGACTGTGAGGGTGAAGTACTCCACGTGACTTGCAGCTTGTTTATCACCATATTATATATATATATATTTGTATGCTGTTTGGTGCAGTTTGTTTTGTTATGCTGCAGATGATGTGCGCCACCTGCGGTAACGTAGCATGTCATTTCAGTAGCCAACAGAAATGTTCACAATACGTCAGTTATTACGCATGCTTGTCTTCCCGTCTTGGGACTGCTTTGTCTGTGGAAGGCTTGTCTTTAAAGACTATTCATAAACAGTTGTGTGTGTTTGTGTGCATGAGAATAGTAAATAGAATTGCAGCATGAAGCTAGGGGATTTATGTGTGCATGTGTGTTTACACTGTAGTGTACCCAGTGCTGCATTCAACAATGCCATTGCATAACGGCTTTAGTGAGCCGCATGAATGTACTGTATCAACACAATAGACAAGGTTTAGTTCAACGCTGCTCGACGCCAGCAGATATGAAAAACAAGACATGGATGTCGTGTGTGTGTGTGTGTTTTGTGGGCTGAGGGGGGGTAATGTGGCTTGCCAATGTAAGTTCAGCTGCCGTATAGCCTCAACGCTGGCATAACAAAGCACACTCCACCCCCACCCCCACTAGTTGGCAACGGGTGGCAAGTTCCAAAGAATTTGGGAAGCTGGCACACTGCCCAGGATGCCAATGCATGCACCATGTTGCAGCCATGGGGATGTGGTGGGGGGGTGGAATGCCACTTGTTGACTTGTTGGTGTGCGTGTGTGTGTGTGTGCGCGAGTGTGTGTGCGTGTTTGTGTATTTATGTGTGTTTATTTATGTCTGTGTGTGCGTGTCTGTGTGTTTATCTGTGTGTGCGTGCGTGCGTGTGTGTGTTTGCGCACGTGCGTGCGTGTTTGTGTGTATATGTGTGTGCGTGTGTTTATGTGTGTGTGTGTGTGTGTGTGTGCGTGCACATGCTTGCGACTTTCTCACTGCAAAACAAAGAGGCACGGGTTGTGTTTGTGGCTGGGGGCTCAGATAGCGATGATGTGGCGCTCTCTCCCTCCACTCTGAAGTCAGCGGACTACGTAGGTTCACTTAGGCTGAAGAAGACTCCTTTGTTCTGAAGCCAGTCTCGGACGGGCAGCATTAGCACGGACCTTAGTGACCGCAGGGACACCCTGATGTGAGAGTATCTGGGTTAGGGAAGCGTGTATTTTCAACCTAGTTAAACTACAATCCTCATGTTTTGTGCTGGTATGATTTCTAAAACACTGCTGCCTTTGTTGTGCAATAGCCTCATATATTAGTGCATTTTAACAGACGAGTTCCTTGTAGCCAATCCATTGTCAAGGCTATCTGAGTTTAGGCTTCCATTTGAGTAAATATAGTCACGTTGATGTCCAATTGCTGCCTGTTAGTGCCTCAAGGACTTCTAAAGGGAGTTAGGCCTATTAGCTATCTGCAGCACCACCGAGACCGCATGGCATTCTGCAAACGGTGGCATATAGCGTCAAGCAGACCCTTTTATTGTTCTTTTGTTTTAAGCAGGCATAATCATTGACTGTTTCTCTGTGGGCCCGTGATGCATGCAGTGCATGCGTACAGTGCAATGGTGTCACACGCCATAATCACACACACACACCTCCACTCCTCGACCGATTGTGGTAATGTCTCTTTTAGCACCGTGCCAGAGCGTGCTGTATGTTAGACTACATCTTGTGCAATTGCTGGCCATGCGACCTTTCCACCTAAGGAGCACACACCGGTGGAAATCAAATGGCGTTCCTGTTCTCATTCATGATGTGCATCTACACTAACGCCATTCAATATCCTTGCAAAGAGCCATGCGAGACAGAGAGGGTTTTTATGACACTTTGTTGCCGGGATTCAATTTATGGTCTGTAAAAGCTTTTCTTTTTCCTGACCTTTGACCTGGAATGGTGCAAGAATCTTTCCGCTTGATTAATGGCTAACCCAAAAAAAAGGGTTATGAGGTTTATAGAGAGAACAATGAAGAAAGAGGGATCGAAAGAAGGAGTGTGGGGGATATAAGGTGAAGAAAGAGGCATGTTGTAGACACTTTGGCATTTGTTCTGAGTGCACAGCGTGCACGCACGTATACGCGCGCACGCCACACGCAACTCGTATTTTACGACCGATTTGGCACGCCTGACAATTTCCTGGCTTCGAGAAATGCCATCATTCTTGTGCCGGGACGAAAGGGGAAAAAACTGCCACTGGTTCTACTGCCACTGGAAGTACACTATGGTCTCACAACATCTCGTCTTCCCCCAAGGCCTGCACAATCCATCTCATTGTTTGACTCCACTTTGTGTGTCTCTACGCTCCACCGGACGGCCGTCCACGCAGCTTCTCTCGCGTGTGACACTTGTTCCATCCATTCCCATGGCTTTTACCTCCTTTTAATCTGAATAAATTACTCTCACGGTACATATGTGTATGTGTGTGCTGCCTGTTTCTATTGCCGTTTCTACATTCAGAGGAATAGCTAATCGTGCTAGAGTGTTTTTTAGAAAATAACGTCAATCTCTTAATTTGTCTTTGTCTGTTGCTCTCTCTCTCTCTCCCTCTCTCTCTCTCTCTCTCTCCCTCCCTCTCTTTCTACCTCTGCCTCTCTATCTCACACTCACATGTATGGGCAGCATAGCCTACCTCTCAACACCGCTGTTGCTGGTGTCATGTCGGCTGTGCTTTTGCATTAACTCAGTGTGTGTGTATGAGGGGTAGTGTTGTGGTGTCATGTTGTGTTGTTCTCATACAGTATATCAATGATTCTGTAATTTGCTACTGTGTAAGGATGAGTGCATGGAACTTTATCATAGTGATGGAATGTGTTTAACCTGTGTTGGGAAGCCATGGATACGTTGGACACTAAGTAATTGCTATTTTCCAGTTTGATGCTTGTGTTTTAAGTGTGTGTATGTGTGCATGGTTCTGTCTCTGTGTGGGTACAAAATAAAGGGAATTTCTCACCTGTGCGCCTCATAATGGATCAAAATGCAAACAAAGGAGAAATATCTTAAGTAGTTTGTTGAAACATGTAATTGGTTAGGAAAGCACAACTTAAGTTTTTGACATAGTCAGTGAAAGCTAATATACTGAACTGGTTATGTATGATCTCCAACATCACATCAATATCTGACGTTTTCATGGTGCTCTGTGTAAGCATTTAAACTTCAGGAAAAAGCATAACTCTCATCCAGATTCAATCTAAATAGTGTCGTCCTTTACCTACCGCGATGTCCAATGCAATCTTGGCTCATCATGACTGTTCAAAACAACAGCCTTGTCCATAGAGGCTATACACAGCTTTGTGTTGCCTGCCTTTTAAAGTGTCAGCCACAAGTGAGAAATGGCTTCCAGTGCTGTTCTGACTCTGTCCTGTCTTTTCTCTACAGCAGACCTCCAGCAACGGAGCGCTGGAGGGCCAGAAGGGGGATGCCGGCTCACGCAGTCCAGAGGCAGTTGAGGAGCATCGGGCAGCAGATGGCAAGCGCCCAGGCCGGGCTCTGGATCCTGACGCCCGCTCAGTGTCCCTGTTAGAGCAGAAACGCAAGGTGGTCTCCTCCAGCATCGACGTCCCCCATCCCAGGTAAGAATGGCCCTGTCACTGTCAGAAGGCCAGGAACTTACAGCTAGGAGGTTTCTTTTGTATCGCTTGGTATTTGACCTTTTAGCTGAAACGTTTAGTCAATTATTGTCTCATTTCCATGCACAGGACACGCTTTATTATGTTTTAACATCCTTTAGCTATCCATATTTTAGGAGCCCCCATTTATTCCATGTTGTTAAGTATATTGAGATGCAGTTTACATTACAGATTCCATATGGAATCATGATTTTGTGTTCTGGTGTTTTGGTGTAGTGTAGGCCTTGCACAAGACATACTTAAATTAACTTACTACTTAATTCCTGTATTATTTCCACACTATACTGCATTTACTTTCTTTCTTTTTTAGTAACGTTCTTTCTGGCAAACTGACAATCCACAGCTACAATAGAAAAAAAACATTTTCTTTCTAAAAGAATCACTTTATAGGAGTTCCATCTAACCTCTTGTGTGCTTCGTCTGCCCCCTTAACAAGATGTACTCTAGGTGGTCTAGTGGGAACCAATGCATGTACTAACTGAACACATACAGTACATAGACATTACATTGGTTCCCAAGAACAGCAATTGTATTTTTGTTAGAAATATGGTCGGGCCACCAAATAAAACAATAATGTGGAATGTACTGTAGCTCACAACTCTATAGGAATAGAAGACATTCTATTACTGGCCCCACACAAACATTTTCTATTACTAATCGCCTTACAGTATACAAAAACACATAAATATTATATTTGTATGGTCAGCATAACCCTTTCTGGGGGCCAGACCACAGTAGGCCAATTCAGCAGTCGTACTTAGTTAAACTGTTTATAAAAAATGTCAGAAGTCTAAATCTAATAACTATCATGCATTCACCATGGAAAACCTTAATCAGTTGTAAAATACAATGTTGTGCTATTGAACTTTACACCCAGTTATTTGTGCTCTGGCAGCTAGAGAGTTGCAGTAAATTGAAATGCGCTGAAAAGTATTACAAAATCACACATTTAACCAGTTTTATACCAGGTTTAAATTTAATAGTTATTTGCTGATGAACCATCGATTTTGTTCTCACAAATACCATCTCTTTTTTCCTATTAGGAAGACATATCTCTTTCAAAATTGAATTTATTTTAATGGCTGAACAACATTTTCTCACCCGATCTACTATAATTGCTTTCTTTCAGAGGGATCCAACAATATTGATGTTTACATAGTGAAATGCTATATTGATTATTCCACTGTGAATGAGTTGCACTTTTTACCTTGAAGTCGGGCATGACCATTTTTGCCGACATGTAACATTTAATCCAACCAAGAGAAATTATTTGACCTGTAGTGAACTGTGGATAATTAAAACATGCATATCACAACATTAGGGCTGTCAGTCTGAAGTTGTAAGGCATTAAAAGATATTCCTTTAGGACGATTTCCCAAGATGACATAGCCTTGCTTGTCTTCTTGTTTAATCTGGTTTGGATCTGGTGTGCCACCGCATTCATTTGAATATCTTGCTATCAATTTATGGACATGTAACTTTGAAGGGCACACTTCTCATTTTGTGTCTGCATTTGCTTAGGTGGTTGAAACCAGTGCGTTAGCTTCATGGTATCTTGATCTTGCCGTTCCAGTTTGACATTGCATTGCGGTGTCAGTCTGCAATCCCTCCATTCCATCCTCCAAAGTGTTTGTTATAAAGGCGTTGCTGATGCATTCCAATCAAACTTCCTTACACAGTTGGACTAACAACCGTACCTTTATCTCAGCCAATCAGAACTTTTAACATTAGCTAAAGTACCGGTGGAAACCGAAAATGTGTAATTAAATTGATAAAGAATTTCAACTGTACTGTATATTTGAGTTATTTTATCATGTTATCAACCCTAAATAATAAATCAAACTGTTCCCATAACCAGTTGGTAGCACAGTAAAGGCATTTTCCCCACTTGGGAAAAACCCTCAAAGCTTGTAGTCTGTATCTCTGTCAGTCAAGATCTACACTGCATTTCTGTTGAAACTACAGAGATCGTAGGTAACCTTCTCAAGCTTGTAATGGAGACAATCAGTCGACTAATACTGATGTCATCCTAGAAAAAAGGGCTATTGCGTCACTCAGGGCTATTGCGTCCTCAGGCGTTTCTGGCTTCATCCCTGGCCAGATGCAGTCACCGATGTCCATACACTCTCCACACACACTCCGCAACAAACAAAAACAATGAAAAAGCAACCTGCTGGTTTCTTTGAAGGTCGGTTATTCTGTCACGGTTAAGTGGAGGCAGCAGAAACCAAACGCAGGTTGGAAGTTTAACAATCTTGGATTTAATTGAAAAAAGCAAAGCACTCACCACAACAGCAAACAATAACCAACAAAGATAGGGAGAAACAGGAGGTTACGTATACTCTGCCTAATTAGGGGAATTGGCACCAGGTGTGTGTAATGACAAGACAAGCAAGGGAGTGAAGGGAAACCCCAGAAAGCATGGCAGGGCCATTAAGCCGTGACATATTGTAGCATGTATAAAAGTAGGCCACTAACTAAAGTCATTAAAATAATTGTCATATTTAGATATTTATTGCTCAGGTTGTATCTATATTTTCTGCGATTTAGATTTTTGGAAGAAAATAAATTTGAACAGTCCACGGGCTCTGGGGGTGGAGGCCAGTCCTCGGGCTCCAGCCAGTCCACGGGCTCCGGGGGCAGAGGCCAGTCCTCGGGCTCCAGCCAGTCCACGGGCTCCAGCCAGTCCACGGGCTCCGGGGGCGGAAGCCAGTCCTCGGGCTCCCGCCAGTCCACGGGCTCCAGCCAGTCCACGGGCTCTGGGGGTGGAGGCCAGTCCTCGGGCTCCAGCCAGTCCACGGGCTCCGGGGGGCGGAGGCCAGTCCTCGGGCTCCAGCCAGTCCACGGGCTCTGGGGGCGGATCCACCTTGTGCCTAGGTGCTGGCACTGGTCGCTGCTGCTCCACCTCATGGCAGGCAGGAGGCACTGGCTGCAGCGTAGGCGGGCCAACCTTGCTCCTAGGTGCTGGCACAGGACGCTGCTGTTCCACCTTGCTGTTGGCAGGGGGCGCTGGCTGCTGTTGCTCCACCTCGTGGCTGGCAGGGAGCGCTGGCTGCTGTGCAGTCGGGCCCCACCTTGCGCCTAGGTGCTGGCACAGGACGCTGGTGTTCCACCTTGCAGCTGGCAGGGGGCGGCAATGCACAGACGCAGAGTGTTAAACCCCAGGCGTTGGGTGGCTGCCCGAGACACTTGGCGCTGTGACGACTTCTGCGTGTACCGTGCGCCGGCCAGGAACGCCGCTCGTCCTCCGAGCCGCAGTCGAGGTCCC
>JAODTR010076288.1:889-37402 GCA_025399935.1 Amblyopsis rosae | reverse complement strand
GTCCCTTGCTGAAGCTGCTGCCCCCGCGACCCGACTCTGGATAAGCGGGAGAAGATGGATGGATGGATGGATGGATGATGAAAATGAAATATTCCCAGTTTATCATTAAGCCTGTATTTCAAACTCAATAAAGCATTGTACAGTAGATTGATATGCATTGCTTTTCTCATAGCTCAAGTTCAATTCAGTCCAATTACAACTCTCCAAAATGCCAGCCAAACAGAAACACTCTACTACCTTGCAATTGTCTCTGGTGGGTATCGTTGGAACGTTCTCCAAATATGCTGTAGAAGGAGAAAGTAAGATGTTGACCAAAGAAAAGAAATGTCTAAGCTTATTCGCAAAGAACTACCGGAATTGTCTGATGTGAGAAAAATTATGAGAATACTAATTAAATGTAATGGGTAAAATTGACAAACTTTGACGCAGAGAAGCAGAAATGGCAGTAAAGAGTAGAGCAGAACTATTCAACTCTGGTCCTGGAGGGCCACACCCTGCATGTTTTAGATCTCTCCCTGCTCCAACACACCTGATTCTAATGAACAGGTCGTTATCAGGTGAATCAGGCATGTTGGAGCAGGGAGAGATCTAAAACATGCAGGACAGTGGGTCCCCAGGACCGGAGTTGAATAGCCCTGAAGTAGAGGGTATTGACAAACGCTGGTGAAGCATGAGAAGAGGCAGGTAGCCTAAAGGACAGTTTTACAGCAACATTGGGCCTGCATGTTGTGTTGTGTACAAATATCTGATCTACAGTATTGTCTTTTTGACATGCTCAGTGAAATTCGTTTATTTTCCTTTGTCTGTTTATTAACAATCACACCACAACTCAAAAATGTTTTACCTGTGATGGCTTTGTTGATCTGCACATGCCCCTGGCAAAATGAGTGTGAGTAACTTCTATACCTCATCTGTGATCTCTGCAGAACGATACACTCAACCGCCTAATGAAAGACCTGGATGAAAACGGGGATGGAGTCGTGGACATGCAGGAGTTCATGAGCCTCATCTGTCCACTGGCATGTGTGCTTCACGAATGCTGTTATATAAATAGATAAATACACTTGTTCACCTCTTTTGTGTAACATTCATTTGTACACAAAATAAAAAGTATGCTACAGCCTTTCTAAGTTTTGTTCTACTGAATGAAAAATATTGTATTGACCAAAGACACATAAACCTGCACTCAAAAGGCAGAAGTGACAAATAGAATGGTGTACAGCAGGGGTAGGGAACCCTGGTCCTGGAGAGCCGCAGCCCTGCATGTTTTAGATGTCTCCCTGCTCCAACACACCTGATCCTAATGAACAAAGTTAGAAGTGTGTGTGTTAGAAGCCTGATAACGACCCATTCATTTGAATCAGGTGTGTTGGAGCAGGGAGAGATCTAAAACATGCAGGGCTGCGGCTCTCCAGGACCAGGGTTCCCTACCCCTTGTGTACAGTATGTGTTGTAGCCATTAGGACATCAGAGATGTACAATACGTCACACCAGTGAATTGAGCAGCTCTGACCTTATTGGGAATTTATGGTAAGCTTGTCTATTTTTCTGTCAGGGACATTGTAGACCCTTCCGGTATTCCATAAGGGCATTTGACATTTAAAGCAATAAAGTAGTTGGCAGACAACCTTTACCTTTCATGTATTGTATTAATGGCATAAAATATAAGCACTGGCCTTAGAATGTTTTTTTAACAGGTGGCATTTTGAGCTATTTTCAATCAACAAAATGCCTATTTCTTTTTATATAAGAAAGCAACAGAAGCATTGATGCATTTTATAACAGTATCAGTCATATCATTTTACAGCTCAACAAAACATTTTAGGGTGAAGAAGGCACACCTAAGTATCATTTAAATAATTATACTCTACAATGTGTTTTATACAGTATAGGCATATAGGCTAGCTGTTAGTCTATAACATACAGTCAAGACACAGGATAATATGCTGTACTAATTACAATTGCTGGTGTATCACCTGTCCAACTATTGACAAATGTATTAAGTCGCTTTTCATAAAAGCCTCTGCCAAATGCTGTAAATGTAAACATTTCTAGCCAACCTAGGCCTGAATGTAAAGACCTCTGGTGTAAATTGGACAAAGTGAAAATGGGATCCAAAATGAGGTCAATGAGGTGATTAATAGCCTATGCAGTTATTACAGACAGAGCGCATTGGTGGCGTGACCAAGGCAGATTCAGGGTGTGTTTCTGGTGCTATTTAAACTCACTGCAAGTCCTTATTCTCACTGTAGAGGTTTTCTACTGCAGGTAGGTTGGCTACAGGATTGTTTGTTGTGGTTCTTTGTGGGGATCATTTGAGTGCTGCAACCTATTTTATGGCACAACATTTTACAGTAGGCTGACCATGAAATTAAGGCAATCTGCAATATCTTTGTTTATATATATTGTTATCAATTTATTTTGCCTGTATAAACGCTTTGTCTATGATGAAAACAGGTTTCTCCCATTTTATCAGTAAACTTGTATTTCAAACCCAATAAAACGTTGTGAATAAGTTTGCTTTTTTTTTTTTAGTTTAGTTCAATCAGTCCAATTACAACTCTCTCAGAAATGGCAGACGAACAGAAAGAGCCTACTACTCTGCAGATGTGTCTGGTGGGCATCGTCGGAACGTTCTCCAAATATGCCACAGGTGAAGGAGACACTAAGACGTTAACCAAAGCAGACATGTCCAAACTTCTTCTTGAGGAGCTACCAGAATTTTCTGAAGTGAGTTAATAGTAAAGTATTCTACTTACTTAAATGTGGTGGGTAGAAGTGACTAACTTGGATGAGAAGCAGAGATAGACAAACTTCGATGAGGAAATGCCATAACGACCTTTAACTAAACATTTGTATTGGTATTCTATTGACAAACGTTGAAGCAGAGGAGCATACGAGAGGAGGCAGGTAGTCTTAAGGACTGTTAACCAGCAACATGGAATCTGCATTTTGTGTTGGGTGCAAATAGCTATATGCCCTTAACAGGCCACAGTACTGTCTTTTTGATATGCCCAGCAAAATGAGTTTGTTTTCCTTTGTATATTAACAATTAAAACAAAACACAATTGTAATGAGAAAATTGACTTGCGATGGCTTTGTTGATCTGCACATGCCCCTGCCAAAATAAGTGTGTTTAAGAAAGTCACTTCTATGCCTCATTTTGTGATCTCTGCAGAACGATGCACTTAACAGCCTATGCAAATAAATACATATATATCTCCTACATGGCAAAATATACATGCTTCAGAATGTAAGGAGCTATACCTTATCTTTGATCTCTGCAGAACGAGACACTCAACAGCCTAATGAAAGACCTAGATGACAACGGGGATGGTGTTGTGAACATGCAGGAGTTCATGTGCCTCATCTGTCCACTGGCTTGTGTGCTTAACGAAATCTGTTCTAAAGACTAGTTCACCTCTAGTTTACATTCACTTGTACACAAAATAAAAAGTATCCTTTAAAGTTTGTCTGTTTTATTCATCTCTTTTGTGCACCATTCACTTGTACACAAAATGAAACGTATCCTATAACGTTCGTATGTTTAGGCTAATGTCGGAAACATCTTGTTTTGACTAAATACACATAAACTTGCACTGTAAAAACAGAAGTAAAACACGAACGTGCATATGGGTTGGTTGTCATTAGGACACCAGAGACCTACCAGGGTATATCACACCAGTGTGGCAATGAGAAGCTCTACTGTCTCTATAAACTTTTAAACAAATATATAGTCTATTTATAATCTAGTAAACACCTGGTATTTCATAACATTTAAAGCATTCGGCAGGCAACCTTTAATTTTCAAGACATATGCCTATTGTAAGCATTGGCCTTATAGATATTTATAGTCGAATGTGTTCAACCCATAACACACCTATTTATATTAAAATAATTCTAAATGTTTTTATACAGTATCAGCATAGTGTATCTGGTATTAGGCCTATAGTCGCTATCTAGACAGTAAAGACACAGGATCATATCAAACCAATTGTGAGGACTGTATTCATCAATCAGGCAATAGTTCAAAAGGACAGGACCGAATACTGTAGGCAAAGTCCAAGACAGGAGGGGGTCAGGCTATCAAGAGATCCAAGGAATAACCAGATTTATTTTATTTGTATTTTTATTGAAATAATCCAACAGGCCAGGGTCCAAAAACCTCGAAAACTCTCAGGGGAAAGACAAAGGAGTGGGACTTGTGGGGTGGGATTGGGGTGGGTGGGATTGGGGGAGGGATACAACAGGGAAGACACCGGAACACTACAACAGGGTGGCACACTAGATCATAGGCAAAGTAGTCTCGCAGAGCCAGCCAATATTGTCTGGGACACCTAGACTTTACGTGAGGAAAAGAGGGCTCTTCTAGACTATAAGTGCTGGCTACTGTGTCAAGACCCGCCTACTTGACAGGAGAGGTATTTTGATTGGCATGCATGACAACCAACTACATAACTCAATGACCAAGTCAGATATTAACATTAATTTGCACAGAGGAATTTGTTGGGAAAATTACACGACTCTGTCTGTTTGCAGGTCAGGTAGATCTATCAAATAAGTAGGCTACGCTTAATAATAAATAAAGCGCCCACTAGCGCCACACCAGAATTACAGATACAGACTAATGAGTGCTAATGCTAACAATGCTAACAGCCAATGAAAATTAACTTCATCACTTCCGGAAAGTGCTCACGAACTTGTATGGGTTGAAGTCTGGGTGTATAATATATTGGGTGCCATGATGAAAATGAACTGGCTACACCGGTTGTCATTTTACGGAAGGGGTGAGGCAGGGTAGTGATTGTGAAAGTAATATAGTAATGTAACTAGTAAGGTAACAAATTACTTTTAACACTGTGCAGTACATTTTTCATCAGGCCCACATAATGGACAAGTGGGCTGTGATTAGCTGTGTTGGGCAAGATACTCATGAATTGTAATAAGTTACTATTTACTTATTACTCCTTCAAAAAGTAATAATATTACTTTACTTATTACTGGATATTAAAATAAATTAGTTACATTGCAAGTTACATTACTAGTTACATTACTATATTACACTTTCCCAGCCTTGGCAATACCTCCAATATGAGGGGCGCTTCTGAGGAATTCAGCATCCTATGGCATTGTAGGGAGATTTGTTTTAGTTCTAGTTCACTCTAGTTAACTATCTTTCTCCAGGGCAACTGTAATACATTAGTTACCTTCTACATATACATAATAATTATTTTAAATAATTTGCTGAATATGGCAGTAAATTCATAATAGCAGACTACCAGCCCATATATTTCTACTATTGACCATGAGTAAACCTATAAATTAATATTAAAATAAATTATATCGGAAAACTCTTCTCCAAATCGCATGAGAATTTTAGTTATCTTGCAGTCAGACGCGCAACGCATGCGCTTTGGCTCAACGGCGCGAAATCGGTTACTCCTGGAACATTTAGTTAATCAATCATTCATAATATGAACAACGAGGTGACAAATGCTGTTAATTGTCAGGATGGGTATTGGACGTGGGCGTGGGCATGGATGATGAATAGGCCTAACATAAACATAGATCAAATCTAGGTGTATATTATTTATATATAATGCGCCGATAAATCAATGGGTTAGGCAATCGACAGTTTCACTTCTTCGCTCAACACGGAGCCAAAGGGCGGTGCCTGCCTATATAACCCTTGCCACACTGCATTTCCCAACTGCTGAACATTCCAACCACTCCACGATTTACCAACTCTCCAGTTAAGGTAAGCGTGTTTGACAAATCTAGCCTAACTAGTTTAATGATTGTTTTGGTTGTTTGCCTTTCTTAACGCGCCGCAGGCTCCTCTGCTTCTGCTTTGCAATTCAAATGCTTAATGTTTCCTTTTGCCTATTTGCTTAACATGTTTAAGTTTAATTTGCCCGAGATAGTGAATGCTAGTGAATTCTTTAATTCGCTATTTGACATTCTTAGCAGCAAATTATGTCACATAGCAGCAATAATATAGTTGTAGCTGAATCTTACAAATTAAGGAAGTCAGAATGCAATGCAATGTAAACTCGAATTGAAGTTAGACTGAATGTGTCTGTAGTTAACTTAATGAAAAAAAAATGGAGCAAAGGGTGTGGTTGGCTCCTTCTGATATGGAGAGGATTAGTGGGCATGTACATGCTTGCTGTTTCTGTTATTACAGGATTTTAACCCCCTACTTTAACCCGCTATATCAGATTGCTAGCGGGTTTGAGATTTTACATTACCCCCATCTCACAAATGACACATCACACCAAACCCTTTTTGACTTCTCTTTTTAGCTACAGTTATAACTTACATATTCAGAGACCATACTGTTCTTTTGAACTTTTCAGTTATACAACTTAATGTCTAACACATAATTAATATAACATTGGCATACCATGCATCTGACAAAAAGATAGGAACTTTTTTCAACTAAACATATTTATACTGAAAACAAGATTGCATTGTTCCAACCCTAACCAAACACATGATAGACCAGGAGTGGTGTGTGACTTTGTAATGATTGCTAGGACCGAGTAATTTTTATGCCCACCCCCTCCCCTAACCCATAACAGACTATTATGCTACAGTGTTAGTAATGTAAAAAAAGGGCTACCAGAAGAATATACTTTAGGTGAGTCACCTCTCAGCCAGCTGCCCACCATCTTGGGCTGGGTGGAGTGTATTTCCTGACCATGACTGAATGACTGTAGCAGAGCCATGGAAAGAGAGTGTGTATATATATATGTATATACAGATATAAAACAACTTCTTTTATAATTAGTAGTAGTTATAGGGTACTTTAAGTATTTAGGCTAACTTCCCGGAACTATTTTAAGGCTCCATGATCCGCCATTGCTGTGAAAAAACAGTCCATTGGCATGGATGGAGATGACGCGATGCTCTCTGTACATGGTTCTGGGCTGTAGTGTATACTGCATTTGATCATTTGATCATTTTGATCTTCTATATTTTATAGTTGTCTACCACAATATACCCTTTGACAAGGCGTTATACAGTCAAGGATTTCCATGAACAGGAGTTAATAACGTATTATGAATTTGTCTTTTATCCTCCTGGTGTCTTTCTCTTAGCCTCAGCACAGCCAGGAAAACATGCCTTCACAACTGGAGACCGCCATGGAGTCCATGATCACAGTGTTCCACCGCTACGCCTCTAAGGGGGACCGCAAAGGCACACTCAGCCGCAAAGAGCTCAGAGAGCTGTTGGAGAACGAGCTCTCTGGCTTCCTAAAGGTATAGGTCAGAGACACAATGCATCACACAATCACTGTTAGGCCAACTCAACGGTGGAATTAGCTTGAACGTACACTCCTCCGTTGTGCGATATAGTTCCCTCAGAACCACATGTCCTGCCCAGCTCCATATTTATGTTTGCAACACAACTGTATAGGGTTACAGATCCAGAACCATGTGACCCTAGGTGAACTATAGGAGCATTAGAAAGGTAATGCTAGCTATTTAGCACACATTTAAATTAAAACCACAGTTTTGTAATAGTGCTCTCAACCACATCAGTAGTGTGGCTGAGAGCACAGTAAGGCAAGGTATCACAGTACATTAGTCAAATAAACGCCATTGAAAAAACTGTATGTGTGTGTTGCTTATGTCGTAGGAGATCTGTTCACGTATTCAGTTAGATTTTCAAAATATAATTTCTTTCCTAATCCTTGTCTATCAACATTTTTCATAAGCAATGACGATGTTTTCTTGTTTCTTCGTCGTCCACAGTCCCAGAAAGACCCTGCTGCAGTAGATAAGATTATGAAGGACTTGGATTCCAACGGAGATGGTCAGGTGGACTTTGAGGAGTTTGTGTCTCTGGTTGTTGGACTTTCCATTGCATGTGAACAGTGCTATAAGGTGCATATGGCAAAAATGGGAAAGAAGTAAAAAGAAGAAGAATAAGACAATAAGAGAAATTTTTGAATTGTGTAAAAGTTATACTGTCCATTAAACACACTGAACAATCCCACACTATCTTGAAGCAATGTCATGTGATTATTATTGACTGGATATGTGTATAGGTTTATGCTTATTTGCGTGTTTGTATTCACTATCTCATATGCAAATGATGACCTTCTGTATTTGCATAGGGCTGTGTGTCTTGTGTGACTGTGTGTACTGTCTTTGAATGCATGCATTGTGTTCAAGCCTCAACCTGCAGCCACATATTTCCACAATATTCTTACAAGCCACAAATATTTGGTTATCACAAGGGGCTTTTGGCTGATAACACTGGGTCAGGAGGATTCCAGCACACAGTCATGTTGAATGTATCACCTGTATTTCTTCATTTTCTGGCCAGAGGAGCTGCCCCCTTTGGCTAACTCATCTCTTATCACATCCCTGAGGGATCCTCAGAATGTTCTAGTATTGAACACACCCTTCTCTCTGGGTTAATTAGTCACACACAATGCATGGTGGGCAATTTGTAGGGTTACACAAAAGGGCTAGAAGCTCAACTTAGCTTAGCTCAGTAAAATTGTGTGCTACAACCGTTGTTTGTTTTAGCTGGTTATATTTGATCACTGCTGTTAACACAACCCCAGCTGAACTATGACTGGGGAGGTGTTGACTCATCAGACACCGCCGATGTCACATCGGTGTCATTGTGATGTTTTTCCACAATGGATGCTGAATAAGAGCAAAGGGAAGAACATTAAAGTGTAACTGCATCCCCAGCTCTGAGCCTGACTTCACCCACTACAACTTTGAAAAAGCCCTCAAGGAGTATGTCAATTTGATTGACATATGAGCATATTAAGTGCACCGATGAAAACCAGCAAGGTCCTGGGGTGATTCTTACGGATATGACGTGTAGTTCTGTTTTCAGCCCATATAAAAACTGGATTTTTGTCAATATTAACCAGCATTGATGTGTCTCATCACAGATCAACCCTATTAGTTTACAGCTCACAAAACACATTTTAGGGTGCAGTTACACATTAAAGGGCTCTCTCTACCACCACCTTCCCCTCTCTTTTGAAAACCCACAATCTAATCACTTTCTCTCATTCCCTTGGACCCAGCTAGCTGCATGGGCAGGGCATGTCTGAGGTCTACCAATGTATTTCAAAGAAAACATATGTTGCTAGGTTACAGTTGTGTGTGTGTGTGTGTGTGTTTGTGAGATTTTGCTCTACTATGTCTACACGAGGGCCACACCCCTGTATTATGCATAGAGGTTTTGTGTGCATGGTGCAACACAAAAATTATGGATTTACCGTCATTCTTTATGTGGTGCCAATTGTGGGTTTTTGAGGAATCACCGGCCATTATTGTGAGCTCATATTCTTGCGAATTCTGAAACTGAAAAAAAACGTCTTTCATAGAGAACACACAACAGAAAAGTGTTGTTAGACCATTTTCAACCAAGCACCTGATGGCTGATGGAATTGTTATAGTGGCTTAAATAGCCTACCTACCATAACCAGATATCTGTGTCTGTTAAGAAAGATTCTCGCTTTAAACTGAAGATCGCGAGACCAGATGGTCTTGCGAGGCTATGAACACCACGCCAAAACCCTACACTTAATTTGCGTTTCACTATTTGGCCACTAGATGGTAGAATGTCATAATAAATCGTGTTACCGTTACCATCAATCGAACTAGCATAAAGGCTAGCATAGGCCTACTACCAAGGATGTATGTCTACCAACGATGTATCAGGATTTGTATAGGCCTGTGCCATTAATTCAGAAATGTAAACTCCCATAGTGCTATCATATTTATTTGTTACCTTATGTGCTATTATGCTTAAATCTAGAGGAATGTATTATTCCATTTCCACCCACAAAAGAAGAATCTCAGGCAATATCAAATGTTCAATTCTAATTCAACTTTTTAATGGAACCAAATGGAAGTTTACCTGGTTAATTTATAGTTAGAATAAAATTGCAGGGAGCAGGATGAGCCATATAAATGCAATAATAATCTACCAGACTGACTCTCTCTCTCTCTCTCTCTCTCTCTCTCTCTCTCTCTCTCTCTCTCTCTCCCTCTCTCTGCCTACTGACCCTCTCTGCACTGTAAACTCAATATTCAGTTAAAATTATGCACTGAGGTTAGCCTTAATGTTAGTTCAGCGGAGTTTGTAACCATAGGCAAACTAGGGCACCGCCTGCAGCCCCGCCACCCCCCCTTCCTTGAAAAATAAATATATTATTAAATTTGACTTATTATAAAAACAGTGTTTTCCCTAAACATGTTCACAGTGGGTACCTTTGACACATTTAGAGAGTAGAATTCATAATTTAAAACAAATATTTAAATGAACAGAGCTGCCATCCATCTATTCATCTGTTAGCTTTGTTTATTGACAATAGATAATTGTCATTGTCTATGGAAAATATATGTAATTGTCTTCAATACTTTGAAAAAGCATTGCAATTAATAGGCTCTTCATTCTGTTTTCATGTCACCGTCATGATCTTGTGGACTAATTTGGCAAGAGATTGACAACAGTGTGCCGCATTGGGACAAACAGAGGAATGAACACTGTACAAATGTATAATTCCATTGCCTATCGCAGTACTGTTTTTAATCTGTTTTCATTTTATTTTCCCAGTGGAGGAAATGTCCTAGTGACGTACAGTAGGAGACGGGGAGAAGATTGGAGGTGTGGTTTAAGATGTAAGGGCGTAATAACAGCAGGTACAGGTGGTAAATGTTACATCCTTCTCTCCATCATCTACCACCATCTCTCCTCTCCTCACATCAAGAATCTAGTTTTCCTCACTTTCAGAAAAATCTACTTTGGTGAGTACTGACATTTGAACCACCACATACATTTGTTGTCATTCACTGAGTACAAGTAATTGGCACCAAATTAATATTACAGAATCATTATTGTCATGTAGTTATTTAACTTTGAAGGAGACTTTTTGTTTATAGTATTTTCAGAGTGTTCAAATGAAGAATGATGGCCGTTTCACATTGGGTCACGTAATGTAGCACAATTGCTTCTGCTGTAATGGCAATAGCAGACAAGAAAATGACATAACCATATAGATAATTGAAATGCAATTGATTTAAAATAGAAATCCTTGACAGATCTATTTTTTTCATGAGGCAAGTAAAGCAAACTAACATTATTGTTTGAAGTTTAAGTTTTTATAACTCTATCATTTACAAATCTATAATACTTTTTTTTTGTCTGTGTTGTTGGATTCAGTTTATTTTATTTTTTAATCACCAGACATTATTACTCCCATAGGAAGCTGCAATGAATGGAAGACAGGTCTGGTAGGAGGGTGTCAGCACCACTGGGCTTTATTAAGGTCTTAGCTTGCATCCCTATAGGTCAGGCTATATTACCCGGGGAGACGGACTAGTTGCCATAACAATGCCTATGCCATTCAGTAGAGCTGCGTTAGAGACTTGTCACAAGGCAGGAGAGCAAGCCAGTTAAGCCCCAGTGGACACCCTGGGTTTATTTATATACAGGTCCATGGAAACCCAGACGGAAACGCTTGCAAAAACAGCAAGGATGTTGACAGCTATAAACTGTTGCTGTGCTTTTAATTAAAATTATTTGAAAATGGTTCCTGACATAATCTAGTCATAATATAGATTAATTTATATAAACCAAATGATCAAGTCCAATTTTATTACTATAATATTTATGAATGCGTGACACCAGATCAGAAGATTGTTTCTTCAATCCTCCTGAAATTCCTTGATTGAGAGAATACTTTTGTTACCAGTCACACTGCTACTTTGTTAGCACACGACCAAGCTCATGATCAAGCTCATGAAGTTTATGATCATGAGTGTATCGTCTTTTCACCACAATAAACACCATCCGCTTTAATGTTGCACACGCAGTTACAATCGATGCCAGTGTAAATGTTTACATGGCAATAAACCATAGAGAATGAACATATATGTGAAATATCAGACAGGTTCTCAACAGCTATGATTTATATTATCCAAGTGTTTTGAACTATAGAACAAATCATATTTACAAGGTGTGCTCCTCTCAAATATGTACATGCCCCCTTACAACCTCAAAGCTGTGATAGTGTGAATATGTGTAGTTATTCATTATAGTGCTTGGTTTTAGTGTGGTCCAAAAAAAAACTTTGTATATTTGTGTGTATCTTTTTCCCCCAGCCATCATGACTGCCATCCCACAAGCCATGTCCCTCCTCATCTCCACCTTCCACAAGTACTCTGGGAAGGAGGGCGACAAGTTCACCCTGAGTAAAGCAGAGCTGAAGGAACTGATTCAGAAGGAACTGGGAGCAGTGCTGGGGGTAAATAGTAGCCTACTGCCCTACCCTTACAGTATCCATAGTATTCCAGAATATATAAATGTAGGCCTTATTTTGGAATGGTCTGACACAATGAACGCTGTAGATGAGGAGTAACGAGGAGCACTTAAAAAATGTTTTGTAACGCCACTTTCAATCGGGGCACACATCCAGAACTGTTGCTTTAATATGTACTCCTTCCTCTTGTAGAAAGCTGCTGACGATAAGTCCCAAGTGGATGCAGTCTTTAAGGACTTGGACACAAACAAAGACGACACTGTGGACTTCAAGGAGTACGTCAACCTAATCTCCCACCTTACTGTGATGTGCAACGAGTTTTTCAAGACCCAGATGTAGCGTTCTATCGCCACCTTTTGGTCAGAATAAATAGCTACAGTTCACTGAATAAAACTTGAAATTCTCTCAAATAAATCTGTTGAATTATTATATGCGCCAATAAACTTTGCACCAATTACCTCCATTAACCTGCTTTGAGGAAACGGCAGAAAACGTAGATTCAATTAGATTGAGGCATTTCAAATATGAATGGTATCTGTCTGTTTCTGTCAATGTCATTTAACATTTTGTACCAGTATCAGTATCAGTATAGTAAAAAATTGGTTTTAAGCATTTCCTTTTCCTAACTCTGAACCACAAACAGTATATGGTCTAATACTAAAAAACCCTGTCAGATGTATTGTATGCTATACTTAATCTATATTGCAGAGTTTTTAATGTTCCAAGCAAGCACAAAATCCACTCATCATCTCTATTTGTGTCACATGAGGCTTTCTGGTGGGTTTTACCAATATCCCAAATCATGTGAATGTGAGAAGTGAAAAGCAAAAGCGAAACAATGACATCACCGTGTAGCCTGTGTTGCTCTTTACAGCGCCCCTGAATAGCTACACATACCTGTATATAACAAGAGGTTCTCTTACCCAGGAGCAGCTGACAACATGGCAGGATGAGAGCAATACTCTCAGCCAGTCAGGCCGTCAGAGCCATAGGCAGCCCAGGCTGGTTCTGTTTATGAGGCCAAAATAGGCCAAAACCAACACCACTCCCTCTAAATCCAAGTCCACAAGTCCACTGACCTGCTGTCTATGTTGGTGCTCTGTGATATGTTGCTCTGCATGTGTTGCTCTGCCAGAGAACCCTGCATTGCCACACAAGACATGTAGTCTTGTACTGGTGATTGTGTGTGTGTGTGTGTGTGTGTGTGTGTGTGTGTATGCCTATAATAGTTTGTGTGTGTGGGCACTATTGAGCAGTGTTGGGCAAGTTACTCAGGAATTGTAATAATTTACAAGTTACTTATTACTCCTTAAAAAAGTAATAATATTACTTGACTTATTACTGGGTATTAAAAGTAATTAGTTACGTTACTATTACTATATGTTGCATTACTATTATGGTACTATTACAATCACTACCCTGCCTTGCCCCTTCAGAAAAATTACAGCCTGTGTAGACAGCTCATTTTAGATTTGAATCCTGTTTATTGGAATAATAATTAACCATAGGAGTCATCAGTCAACGTGATACTGTAACATTGCAGCCTCCCGTACAAACCAGATAATTGGACATGTTGGTTCAATTAGCCATATACCTTAAGTTTGCTAAGACCAGCAATATCGTTCTTGCAACGCAGCATTACTTGAATTAGTAATAGTAATATTATTAACATTTTGGAAATAGTAATTAGTTGCAAAACTAGTTAATGGAGAAAAAAAATATTACAATAACGTGTTACAGTATCAACGTGATACTGTAACATTGCAGCCTCCCGTACAAACCAGATAATTGGACATGTTGGTTCAATTAGCCATATACCTTAAGTTTGCTAAGACCAGCAATATCGTTCTTGCAACGCAGCATTACTTGAATTAGTAATAGTAATATTATTAACATTTTGGAAATAGTAATTAGTTGCAAAACTAGTTAATGGAGAAAAAAAATATTACAATAACGTGTTACTAGTAGTTACTGCCCATCACTGCTATTGAGCACCCGTACTCACACTCATTGGTCTGGGTCTTTAACCTAGGGTATATTAGATACTTGTTGGTGCAGCCAATATCTATGGGTACGTGCAGAAAGACGAAACAACATCACATTCACGTTTTAACTAATCTGCCACCGCTTTGTCAGTCGTGACGCGTCGCGGCAGCGTGTGAGCTGAGTGAACAGCGGCTGTGTCTCGTGATGCGCCAGAGGGGCGGGGTTAACAACAAATTCGGTCTAGTGGAGCAGCCGAGAGACAGAGAGCGTGTGTTGTTTTGAATTGGCTAGAAGACACAGACTGGAGGGGGTAGGGCCTGTGTAGAAGATGGCGGATGTAGAAGGCGATGAAATTCGTTCGGCTCTCCCTTCGGCATCCCGTAACGGACCCTTGATCGGGTCAGTTGTTACAGCGTGCCAGAATGCAACCATGGTGATGTCGGGTCCGCGGGTGGTGAGGATTGTCAAGTCGGAATCCGGCTATGGCTTCAACGTCCGTGGTCAAGTTAGCGAAGGGGGACAACTGCGGAGCATCAACGGGGAATTGTACGCCCCTCTTCAGCATGTCAGTGCAGTCCTGCCCGGAGGCGCGGCGGACCGAGCTGGTATATCCAAGGGCGATCGGATTCTGGAGGTGTAAGTCGGCTTTCCTTGCTTGTTATGCTACCCAGCAGGAACGCTAACGAGGTAGCCCATTTAGCTCCCCTAAACCGTCCATTTGAATCTTTTTTTAATGCAAACGCCACTCGTCTGCCTACATATTGATGCACTAGCCAGTCGACATGTGTTTTGCCATCGAGGCTAGCTGACTACCTAGATTTGCTGTTGTGATATCTAACCATATTATTGTAGCTAGCGGGCTAATCAGCTTGCATAAGTTGGACGTGAACGGACGGTGCATGCTGATTAGCTTCTGTTAGCTAGTAGGTTAGCGTTGTTAGGCTAGCACGATTTGCGCAGTGTTTATCTCCCAGGTTGAGGGGATGTAACTCACTTTAATGTACATGTCAGTATTTCGTCTTGGTATAAAAACGCCTCTCGTGTGAAATTGTGAGGATATTTGTTATGACACATTTGAGAGACCGAACAGGTCAATGTTTACATGTTCCTTCCACCGGTGACTGAGAACTTGACAGCGTTAACAGTGGCGGGTCCATACCTTGTTGCTGTTCATTGTTTATATTTTCCCTGCTCAATGTGTTTGGGTGGAGTTGATGGGTATGTTCGGACTCTTGAGACATGGCACAAAAGTGCTTTGTATTTAGGTAAGGTCACTAAGTCATACTGTCTCATATAGTTTTTCAATCAAATGAATGGGCGACAGATTTGTGTGAATGTATTAGGCCTGTGATTAACAAACATTACATAAAGGATCAATGCCCACATAGTACCCCCGTCTTACACAGCCATGTCACATTCCTAATAGGTTATAATATACATTAATGAATATAACCTAGTCATTATTGATTTTCAACTTATCAGGCTGCTGTTGGAGTAATGTTATTATAGTAGTTTTAGGTTAACCGAAGAATTGCCACAGTGAATGTTACAAAAGTGAAAACGAAGTCGATACTGTGAACATGAGATGGAAGTTAGAAGAAGAGAACCAGAATGAGGAACATTACTCAACTGCTGATATAACTAACTCGCTGACACGTATGCTCTCCAACTGATGCGCCGTACTGTAATCCTCCAGTCATATGACTTCTTTCATGTGACACATTTACCAGAATGGATCACTAAACAATTCAATTCAGGCATTCCTGAGTTAAATAGGGCTGGAATGAAAGTGAAGGTAATGTGAATAATATATACATTGTGTAGGTGGAGGGATTTCCTGGAGACAAATTTAAGGAGGCCTATTGTTTTTCACAACCTTTTTTGGGTTGATGTCTTCTCAGTTTGTGCTGCCGTGGTTCATCAACCATAACCACAGCCTACATCTGTTGCTAAAGCAGCTCTACCTTTTCTTTTCTCCTCCATTTGTTCACTTTAAAAGCCTAAATCGGAACAACCCGATATTAGCTTACCTCTGTTCTCACATATTGTCCTATTAGGCCTACCCCCCCCCCCCCCCCATAATGCTACCTGCTCTCTCTCATAATCCTCCTGCCATCTCACTTTTTTTTGCCTTTGCCTTTGGCAGCATTACTGATGAATGAATAAATAATGGTGGAAACATTGCGTACAGCGGCCAGCCACTCACTTGCCTGTCCGCCTGCCTTCTGTGCCATTGGTTGTGAGAGGAAGATCAGCACGGACACCCGATGCTGCGGCCGTCTGGCCCCAGTCAACTAGGCTAATGCTGCGTTCCAAGTTGAAGTAGGATGTCGGATATTTTTGACCTCCGGGCGCACAACGCTAAACGTAAACATGAAACATGCCTGACCTTAAATAACTACCTAGGCTGTTTTCGTATCAGCTTACTGTAGAACAGGTTGTACTTTATGGTAGTATTTTATATATTTTTTTTAACCTCAACAAACAGGTGTACTTGGTAACCACTTTTTGTGTTTCATGGTACACTTCCTCAATCAGCAACAGGTCAGGACTTGCAGACAGGCACATCTAGTCCCCCTCCTCTCCAGTCCAGCGGTTTTCAAACTCTGGGTCACTGAGTGGGAGTGAGTGGGTTGTGAAAATTGCAAGCGGCCATTGAGTGAATGAAGAATATCAATGAAAGGCTTCTGTGCTTTACTATCACGTTGTTCCTCTCATTGGATTGCAAGTAAGTTTGTGACAAAACAGCCTACTTGTTCCTGATTGGATGAAATCCTATTTAGCCGTGTGCACACCATAGATTCTGGAGCGCTCTGCTCTAAAATATTGGACGCACACATGCACGCACGCACAGCGATAGCATTAGATGATGTTACGAGTGGGTCTCTAATAGATTAGTCCTCTATAGGTGGGTCATGGCACAAAAGAGTTTAGGAACCCCTGCTCTAGTCTACTGCTTACTGTATGTAGTCAATGCTATTTGTAAAATGCTTACATGCCCCTGCAAAAGACAACATCTGGATAGCAGCATATGTTGCTCAACTTGCTCCAAAATGTTTAATACTCCTTCTGCATTAATGGTTCACTCACAGATGGGCACTGCAAGCTACCCATGCCATTGAAACTGAAATATTATACCATCATGACAGAGACTGTCTTAACTTAACGCTGATTAACTTCATAGCCATTCTATGATGCAGTACAGTTTTAGCCTAATGTCATTTGCGTTGTGTTGTTTTATCTCACCGCTGTTTTTGGCATTACTGTTGATGGTAAATTGGCTACATACAGTAGATTCAATGGGAAATGTAGTCCTAAAACCTTAAGGTGTCAATGTGTTAAGGTTTTCAATTGAGAGTTCCCACAGCTAATCAAAGAGACAGCTTGAGTTTTAAGCAGACTGCAATCATAATAGTCATGCAGTCCTACTGCTAAGGCACCCATGAATAACAGTATAGCTTGTTTTCTTTCTTTCTTTCTTTTTCATTAGCAATTCATAGGTTATTTTGAAAATGCAATAAAATAAGACTTCATTTAATCATTTAAATTTGTAGATCATTGAGTGATCTACAAATAGATCATCCTCAAATGTTTTTTATATTTTTCTTTATCTCTAATGTACACTAAAAGGTTTTTGGTCACTTATTGTTGTTTATGAAAGAATTTAGATTAAAAAATCTAAAATAACTGCAGTGTAGACATGGTTAATGTTGTTAAGTACTATTGTAGCGGGAAACTGCTCCCTTTTAATGGAATATCTACCTAGGCAGCATAGAGGTCTATTTTCAGCAACCGTCAATCTTGTGTTCCAATGGCACAATCTTGGCTAATCCAAGATTACCATTAAAAAAATGCAAAGAGATCGTTAAAAAACCCTTTGTAATTATGTTAGCACAGATAGAAAGTATTGTGCAGATTAAAGCAGCAATAAAACTGTCCTTCGTTGGACGAGTAGATGTAGTGTAACAACTACAGTAGACATCTTAGTAACAGCACAGAACATTAGCTAGCTAGAGCATAATAGTTAGCCTGCTGGATGAAGTGAGTTAACTTAACTGATTGTCCCTCTCCTCCCTGTTACTCCCCCTCCCCGTCCTCCTTCCCCAATCCTCCAGTAATGGGGTGAGTGTTGAGGGTGCCACCCACAAACAGGTGGTGGACCTGATCCGGGCAGGGGAGAGGGAGCTGGTTCTGGCTGTGTTGTCGGTGCCGCCCCAGGAGGCTGAAGGTCTGGAGGCTGGCGAAGAGAGTTCCGTCCAGCCCACATATGACTACAGCGACAAGCAGGCCGTCCCCATCTCCATCCCCACCTACAAGCACGTGGAGCAGCACTCCGAGAGGTTTGTGGTGAGTACCGAGAAAAAGAAGGAAAAGCGGTGTCCTTCTGAGATATGATCGTGTACCACGCCTCCCCCCGCCCCACCCTAACTGTGTCCGTATCCGTGGCGTCAGGTGTACAACGTCTACATGTCAGGGCGACAGCTGTGCGCTAAGCGCTATCGGGAGTTTGCCATCTTACACCAGAACCTGAAGAGGGAGTTCTCCACCTACACTTTTCCCAAGCTTCCGGGAAAATGGCCGTTCTCCCTTTCTGAGCAGCAGCTGGACGCTCGCCGCAGAGGCCTGGAGGAGTACCTTGAGAGAGGTAAGACACTTAGCACTTTCCTTGCTAGCTTGAAGTTGAATTGGCTCTTATGGACTACATTTCTGCTATTCATCTCAATTTAATTAGCACTTGATGACTTTATGTATGATAAAGTTACAATTCCTATTAGACTACACTGCAAAAACTACATCTAACTTAGAGTGATAATATTGTTTTTAGATTTAAAATCTAGTTGGACTTGTTTCTAATATAAATGGCTTATCTAGTGACTTAAATGAAGTGCAGATATACTTAATTTAAGAAATCCTGCACTGGCAGTCAAATTTGCTTGTTTTAAGCATAAACATGCTCATAACCATATTTATATTATATTTGATAGGGCATTTTTTGCAGTGTAGTTTGTATTCCCAAGCACTGGTGACTTCTTTGTTTGGCTGATGGCAGTATCTGTGTGCTTTATTGTACAATGACAAGAAATTTACAATGCATTATTATACATGTTTATTTTAGTGATAAGAATGACTGCTCATAAATTCACGATATAAGGCTTGTTGAGTATTATTTACTGAATGTTATGGAGAAGCGTGAGAGGAGAAGCATGTTTCAGTTAGGAGAAGTAATATTGCAAGTGCCAGTCTTGCTGCAATCTACTACAGAAGGAAATTGGGGGAAATCATTTTTTCTGTCACGGACTGTCCCGGATTGCCTATCTGGAATATACATTCTTAGGGCGACAGTGGCGCAGTGAGTAGAGCGGGGAGACAGGTGATCCAAAAGTAGCTGGTTCAATCCCAGCCAACTCCTCACAAAGTGTCGAGGTGTCCTTGAGCAAGACATCAAACCCTAACTGCTCCCGGTTGTTGGTGGCAGCAATCACCATCAGTGTGTGAATGGGTGAATGTAAGGCAGTACTGTACAGCGCTTTGAGTGGCCGGAAGGTTGGAAAAGTGCTATATAAATGCAGTATATTTACCATTCTTCCACTCTTAAAATATACAATAAATGAAGTGGATGTAAAGATTGTCACCTTTCCGTTTTCCTTTTGTTATTTTGGCTCCGCGGTTGACATGTTCCCTTCTGTGTTTGTGTTGCTGTTAGTGTGCTCGGTTCGAGTGATAGGCGAGAGTGACATCATGCAAGAGTTCCTTTCTGAATCAGACGAGGTACGTTTGTTCCACTTTTAGGTACACAGTCACTCCCTGATTTGTGTCCAAAATGGCTATTTTAGTTTACTCCACCCCTAGGGAGTTCCTTACTGTTCATGCACTGCCTCACGCCTCACTGCTGTATGTCAGGTTTGTGGTTTTAGGTCGGGGGACAATACTGCAATCCAGGAGTGTGCCGTTTAAGGGTTATTGCTGCTGTTAACATAATATGCAAAATAGTCAAAATGAGTTGCATGAGTCAAGCTCTTACTTAATTAGAAAATGTAATGATGAATCTGCATGTATTTTTAACCGCAACACACACTACACAGCCCCTTTTTGTTAACCGTTGATTAAAAATGCATTTGCACTCAACAAACACTCGGGCATTGTTTGGGTCGCTCTCTTCTTGTGAGCAGAACTACAACGGGGTGGCCGACGTAGAGCTGCGGATAGCCCTGCCAGACAAGACCAGCATCTCTGTCCGTGTCCGCAAGAACAGCACCACGGACCAGGTCTATCAGGTACGACCACCACAGCGCAGACTCAAGGCCGTATGTTGGATAAATGTCACCTGCTGGCTGTTGGTCTGGGTTGACTCGCAGCATGTCCCTCTACCCTGATGTGTAATCTCCTTCTGCCTCAGGCATTGGTGATGAAGGTGGGAATGGACAGTATTATGGCCAGCTACTTTGCTCTCTTTGAAGTCATCACACACTCTTTTGGTAGATATACTATTTGGCTTATTCCATCCGTTTTTAAAATGCATTGTGGCTCGTAGTTACTAGTTGTATTCGATTTAAACATAGCAGAATAAATGTCTTTGAATTGAAAGTCTTATTATTATTATTATTGGTGGTAGTAGTAGTGTTGTTGTTATTACTATTGTTAAGTTTATTCAATAGAAACTCCTTGAGCTGCATCATCTTGTTTTCACAAAAACATTTAATAAAATAAAAAAACAAGATACACTGACTCAGATGCACTTAAGCCTGCGATATACTTGCTTTTAACTAAGTATACTCGTACGCAACATGCTACCGTGCATATCCTGCGTTCCTTTGGAGTGTAGTTTGTGCACGTCCTCGGAAATGACGCGTACGCATGGTGCGATACAGCACATGAACGTGGGGGCAGAGTATCAGGATCGGACAGCAGATCAACAGCAGTTTCTTAACAAAGAACAACAATGGCGGGAAGTTTCAAAGAGACATTAGTAGAGCTAGTCTGTAATTACCAACATCTCTATGATGTCTCCCTGCCGCTCCACATGTTGGTTATTGTTGTGGAAATTTGGAGGTAGTCAAGGAAAATATTCTGGTTTCGGCCAGGGATGGATCGCCCTGATCTGCCCCCTACTGGATATATTTCAAATCCTCCAAGCACACGCAAGGTACGCAGGCAAGTATATGAACAATTTATTTTTGCGACGCAGCCGCTTGTGTACAGTATGTGTATGCGTTGCACAAAAGCAAGTATATCGGGGCCTTAGAAGTTAAAAAGAGAAACAAAAATCAACATGGGGCCATGGACATATTTACCTAGAGAAAATAGAGTATGTATAAAGAATATTTAGTGCATTGTGTAAGATCTAGTAGAACTCTAGTCCTAGCATTAACTGAGGCATGAGCTAGGCTAGAAAGGCATCACTGGTGAACCACCAGTTTAGCCACGCCCTCTCGTCCCCTCCCTCCCAGTACGGAAACTGGCACCCAACGAGTTCCCCCACAAGCTCTACGTACAGAACTATACGTCAGCGGTGCCGGGGACCTGCCTGGCACTCCGCAAGTGGCTGTTCAGCTTCCAGGAAGAAGAGCTGCTCAGGGACAACCCTCTGGCCCTGCACTACTGCTTCCACCAGGTTAGTGTTGCCAGGGGCAACCCTCTGGCCCTGCACTACTGCTTCCGCCAGGTTAGTGTTGCCAGGGGCAACCCTCTGGCCCTGCACTACTGCTTCCACCAGGTTAGTGATGAAGTGTTGACGAGCTCACATGGGACATGTATCAGATGTTGAGCACACGTTGCTTATGTGACGTAGTGCTAATGGACGGAGGAGACCGACACTAGCACAGCGAGGATGCCAGGGATCCAACAGAATGGGCTAGGCAATCATGGAATGTAGGCAATTCTTTTTCAGACCAGGAAAGTTTAATATGCATGGCAATGCAATTAGATTAGTCGTGGAATGGTCAGGGAATTTGATTAGCGTGGGAATGCCTAAAGACTACATTTTGAATCAGGCCCCGCCTGCTGGTAGACAACAAGGCATGAATAATGGTCTATTCTATTGGAGGATACAGGTCCCAATAAGACATCCAGTCTAAAGAGAAACCTGGGGTTTTTGTTTTGTTTTTCTTGGAATATCGTACTGAAAATTGTAACTTTATTTCATTGTTGTGTTTGTAGAGCATCAAGACAGGACACGGCAAATGCTTAAAACCACTCATAATGTCTTCTTTATTTGATCTGCAGCGAGGCCTCCCCTTTTAACAAAGAAAATAGATTATACTGCTCTCATACAAACCTCCATTGTTAAGCCGACGATCTGCACCGCATTAAGTTAGGCACTACATGTCAATATCGGCGGCAGGAATAGTGGTATTGATTCATCCCTACCATGACCACCCCCCACCCCCGTCTCTCCCTCTGTCCAGGCGCTGGATGATGTGAAGAAGGGATTCATAAAAACGGAGGACAAATCGTACCAGCTGCAGAAGCTGGCAGAGCAGCGCAAGATGACCATGGTTAGTACCACAGGCTGGTCTTTGTTCGAGGGGATTGCATTGGCATTGGAAAAACAGCATCTTGTCCGACCAGAACCATCAATGATTAGATACTGAACTGGATAAATGCTCTTAAAAGCTTTTTAGATATCGCAATAAAGACACTGGCATGAATGTCCAAGTTACGGTTTGTGTTAAGGTCTCACCCATCTGTTAGCATGTTCATTTAAGGTGTGCTTTTTCATTTCAGTGTTTACGCGTGAAGCTAATCTAGCTAATAGCTTGGCCCCGCCCGACTAGTGCTCACTGTCCAGCAGTTTCATAATTAACCAGAGGTCTACGCCCAGCAGGAGGCAAACGACGGCTCTTCCCAAAGGAGCCTGGCCAGACCGGTTACATCAGGCCAAATAGCCGAGCCACATTTCAGGATGGCAGTGGAGCGCGTTGTGTGCAGTCTGCCCGCTCCCTGACACATGTGCGCACGTGTGTTTTGTGCACTTCCCTGCCCCCCCCTCCTCCCCCTCCCCCTCCCCCGCTGCAGTACCTGAGCCTGCTGCGCTCGTGCGAGGGCTACAACGAGGTGATGTTCCCACACTGCTCGTGTGACTCCAGGCGGAAGGGACACGTCATCACAGCCATCAGCATCCTCCACTTCAAGCTGCACGCGTGCACGGAGGACGGCACGCTGGAGGTGTGCGTGTGCACGTGTGTGCGTGCATGAGATTTTCCTTGAAAGCCAATTTCACCATTGGGGACTAAATATGTTTGAATTACATTGAGAAATTACAAAGTAACTGCGTAATTGAAAGATGATCTGATCTTTAATCAAGACCAGCTCAGTGAGTGTGTGTTTATTTTGTTGTTGTTTACTTTGTGTGTATAAAATAAAGGGTCGTCGTATAATGTCACACTGCACTGTATGCACGTACTGGATGTTTACCGTATGTGACGTATCAAAAGCAAATGCGTCATTTTGTTCCCCGTTCCAGAACCAGGTCATTGCGTTTGAATGGGGCGAGATG
The DNA here is from genome assembly GCA_025399935.1 of Amblyopsis rosae. Lineage (NCBI taxonomy): Eukaryota > Metazoa > Chordata > Actinopteri > Percopsiformes > Amblyopsidae > Amblyopsis > Amblyopsis rosae. Next base: position 13,616 of record JAODTR010076288.1, on the reverse strand, counting down.
CAGCGTTGGGACACGGACGAGGAAGCCATGGCCTTCTGCTTCGAGTATGCCCGGGGAGAGAAGAAGCCTCGCTGGGTTAAGATCTTCACCCCATACGTGAGTCTGAAAACACCTACTGCCAGTATATCGGGCAGGGTGTGGGCAGCATTTGTTCTGAACAGACCTCGTCATTCGTAAAGCGCTTTTACATTATTTGCCATTACATTCACCCATGCACACACTCAGTCGGAGACACCTGACCACCGGGAGCAGTTAGGGCTATGTGTCTTGCTCAGGGGACACCTCAACACTCAAGTTCTTGATCACCCATCGCCCCGCTCTACCACTGGGCCACTTGCCGCCCCAAAAAAGTAATTTATTTATTTATTTTTTATTAATAGAACTGTGATTTCTGTAATTGTTAAGATATAAGCAGTGCATAAGTGGCTAGCTTATTACTAACACTGCTTCTTAAACACTTTAACATTCACGGAAATCAGTGGAGAGTGTAGCTAGTGCCACTAGAGAGATAAGCATAGGTAGATAAAAACAACAATTATGTGAAAATCCTCATTTTCTCCATAGAGCAACAGAAGCCGAGACCTATCAGACAAGGCGATGTTCTTCCATTCTTCTATTGTCTTGTGGTGGGACGTATTGTAGCCTTCGTTTCCTCTTCTTAGCTGGTGGGTTCCATCGTGTACATGCCTGATTCAAGGTTGTTAGAAGCCGGATAACGACGCGTTCATTTGAATCAGGTGTGTTGGAGCAAGGAGAGAGCTAAAACATGCAGGGTGTGGCCCTCCAGGACCGGAGTTGAATAGCCCTGCTGTACATGTTACAATGCCTGAGTAGCTTTGTGCTTCGGCATGGAGCTCCCTACGGTTTTCATGAAATCCCTCAGTTAAGAGGGACGACTTTGAGACGCATACACACACACACACACACACACACACACACACACACACACACACAGTGTTTATGTGATAAGAGATATGTTGCACCGTGCCTTTAAAGGCAGGGTCAGTCATTCTAGCTAACTTCAAGCTCAAATCAAAAGCGGAAACGTTCCACGGTCCTCCACCTCACACATAAAAATGCATTGTGAAGCAAAGCGTGCAGCAGTGCTGCGGCTTTGTTGATGTGAGCGGTGTTCGCCACTTTGTTTATGTTCCTACTTACGGAGCCAGGGCTGTGTAGAAGTATCCGATAATTTTCTCACAGAGAACGGTAAAATAGCGAAATGCCAGGAGTTATTTGGTGAATTTGACAATGTGTATTAGCATACAATTAGCTTGCAATAGCCGACTATGCCTTTAAGTCAACACAGTCGTATTGAACCTGAATGGGAGTTAGAGGAATCACAGGTGACAATGTATTTTAGCTTAGTGCTTTTGGGTGACCAGCCTGTATTGTAGGGAGTCATAATAGGCTCTCTCTCTTTTCTCCTCCCCCCTCAGTTCAACTACATGCACGAGTGTTTCGAGCGTGTCTTTTGTGAGCTGAAGTGGAGGAAACAGGTACTCACCACACCTATCCTTTTCCATTCTTTGAAACTCATGGCTTCATGCCAGGTTCACTAAATATAGTTCAAATTCGTTTATTTTTTTTTCTATTGTTTTGCTTGTTCTGATTATTTCTGATGTACTGTACATCTGTGTATAATATTGTCTTTAACATCAGGTTGAGGAAGACGCATCTGATAAAGACAACAAGAACTGCACTAACAATGGTAAGTATTATGCACATTACAACATGTGGTGGGTAGGACCTATAGGGAGAGATAATTCAAAATAATTTCTTTATACAGTTTAATAGTGTGTTTTTAATTCTTGTATGTTTCTAGTATTCTATTACGCTAGTAAGTAAATGAAAACCAGTGGTTTATAATGGTACAGTGCTAGGGTTAAAATGTTTTGAACAGTCTTTAGTCCGATGCGATCTGGACCAGACATGACAGCACACAGTAAGGTTAAGCTAGAACTACACCAAGGCGTGGACTAGCGACTGGGCATCTTCTAGCGACAGCCTAATTACCATTTCTGTCGTCACGATTGAGGACGCTCTTTCAGCTACCTTCTGAGTCTGCGTGGACAACCCAGAAAACAGCAGCAATGACGTTGCAGGACTATTACTGACAACTAGTAAAGAGCGAACCACAACACTGACACCAAAATCTAGTAGCCTAGTGCTTGCGTTATCAAATGTAGGAATGTAGAAAAAGTTGATAGAGCGTCAGGTTTCGGTTGATAGGAGCGGATCGGTCCAGCGGCTACACCAAAGAGTCAACCAGCGACCTGCCGATTTCTGTTGATAAGCAGTCGCTCCCACACGCACGAGCGGAAATCTGTGCGGTGTAGTTCTAGCTTTAGTTTCATGAGAAGGGATTGTAAATGACGTGACAACTTAACCTCTTCATAAACCTACTGCGTGCTTTTAGTGACACAATGTGACGAGAGTTCAATCTGTTTGATTCCCTTCTCTTGAACCATATCTTCGCATCCTAGAGTATCTGCCTCCTCTGGAGACACAGCAGAAGGGATGGCGCCACCTAGGGGGTGAGATTGCAACCTCCTAAAGCCCTCAGTCACCACCTGAACTATAACCTGTCCACCATTCGCCACCCCAGCAAGCGTCCATCAACGCACACAGATCAGAGCCACCGACGGATGCCGATTAGGGCCTCAACACAAACTGGAAGCCAACGAGATGACACGTATGGTACAACCCAGGGATACGCACAGCGGGCAAAGCAACTAACGACCATAAGAACAAGCAAACATTCACATAATTTACTAGATTTTCCATAGCTTGATTTTATTAATATGACTCCATGTATAGTCGGAGATCGGCGACTCTGACTACACGGTCATGTCTGTACAGATGGCAGTAGTACAGCCCCAGGGTTATTACCGCACCTCAACACTATTTGGACTAAGGAAGCATCTTGTAGCGCAACCAATGCTAACGAATACTAGCAAACCCTCACCTGCCGCGTGAGAGCAGGCAGCTGCCGCACCGTTGTGACAAGGCAGCTCTGTACGGTGAGCGGTTAGAGCCAAACACTTCAGCAAGTTGCTCTGCCTAAATTTGATGATGGAATGAAGATGGACGGGAAAAGGGGCAACTACACTACACACATTTACAAACGGCCAGCTGGATCGAAAGAAAAACGAGTGTTTTACACACACACACCGATGCTGGATATTAACAGTTGTTTTGTTTTTTTAACTTATGCATTGATGTTAAGTATCGTGTGCTTAGCAGCAGCTACGGCAGTTTATTAACAAGAAAAGTTTAAGGTTCCGACTTCTGACCATAATTAAAAAATAATAATAAGCTTTTTGTATGATTAATTAGAGATTAATATAAAATAGCATCTGTTTTTCTTAAGCGTGTCTGAATGAAGTTGAGTTGCAGTCAAGGCTGCTCAATTCACTCTACACTTATCACCCTGCGTCACTGCTTGAAACATCTGCTTCTTTAGAAAGATGTCTCTTGGCAGCCTTCCACCAAACTGTATGGACATTAATCTGTCCCCTCGGAAGGGTTTTGTTGTGGTGATTCAGCACCATTCTGCAGCAGAGGGGAAGCATTCCTCATTTAGCCCGCCCCCCCCCCCCATCCCTCATCCCCCCATCCCCCCAAAGGTTCGGGGGCCCCAGGGAAGGTGGCATTTGTCCCTGAGCTGTCGCAAGTTGAAGGGCAGAGGTTTTGGCAGTGGCTGCAATGTTGTGTACTGGCAGCAGAGGGCAGCAGAATGTAAGCCCTATTTGGCAGCGTTGACCTGAAATGGGGAGAGATCTTTTAGGAAGAATATGGAGCGTGATCCCCCAGGGTGGTGTAACTCACTCCCAGGGTGGTGTAACTCACTCAGGTGAACACCGCTCTGCAGCATGTTTAATAAACACCTGTCTCAGAAGGACAGACGGTAGGGCCGTGTGGTGGCCACAGAGAAGAGATGGTGTGTTGTCTTGTGTGACCACAACCAGCACTTACAACCAGGTAGCTACACAGGATTCCCCTTTCACCCAAATTCACACCACACGGCGCTTAAAAAGCTCATAGTGTTAACGTGTGTTTGTGTGTGTCTATTTGTGTCGAATTCCCACTCGTGTAATGTCGTTTTGATTAGGTTTGTTTCGCACTAAATTACTTTTAAAAAATATATTTTTTATTTCCGGAAAAGGTTTGGAATTTAATGCCAAACGTGTTTTATACTGACTGATTACTGACGAGCAATGCTTACTGACAACTTGTGTCTAAACATTCTGTATATTAATCAAGATTCTATTTCAGTAGAATTTCATGTATCCAGGGAGGCAAATATGACACTACAAAACATTGTACCTCTCTACGTCATTCTGGCAACGGCAATCAAAAACTTAAAATTCAAACTAATTCATGCAAACTAATAATTTGTAAGTGCATTTTTGTTTTTTGTTTTTTAAAAGAACCTAAATATTTCAGCATAGCATATGTCTTGCTATTCATATACACACTTCAGTGTGTTGGTTGCAACATTTCTCATATATAGGTTGTAGCCTTGCGTGAATCACAGTATCTCCGGGGTGTGTTGTGTGTCTCTTGTGCTGCTGATGAGGTGTCAACTCCTGATTGGACATGTCTGATGGGCCTGTCACTGTGAGAGCCGGTGGATAAAGACACAGCTCCATGTCGGCCTGACAGCGGCTAGATGGATATGAATGAAAGAGATGTCCCTTACTCTATCGAGCCCCCACCCCATGCGGGCTATACCCGGCTCCTGCAAACCCTAGATCTCTCAGGGTGGGGGTTGAACAGCACGCAGACCAAAGAATAGTCGTTCACATGCTATTTTGTTGCCCGCTGAGGAAAGACCTCAGGCAAACATTGCAATACGCGCGCCGCTTGCCTGCCCGCTTGCTGCCACTTGCAGACACCACGGGCTAGCTGCACGGTAAATGCTGAGACTGTGCGGCAAGAAAACTGCTTAGTCTTTCTGACAGCTGAAGTAATGGCCAGTCCAGAGATAAATGAATAGGAGGCGCTCCACCGCAAAGTGTTTTTGAATCGTAGGGACTAAGACGCGTGCGTGCGTGCGTGTGTTTGTGCGTGCTTGCGCGCATGGACATGGTTATCTTCTTGCTCTCCCATCTTCAAAAGATGTGGTTTCCGTGGCATCGTCGCATCAACTGAGCATGCTCAGTGCACCCTCTGATCTGCGTCCTGTCAGCCCGACCGAGTCGCTCCGCCTGATATTGGTATTCCACACAGTATTGTTTTACTAGTTTTCGGTCCTTGTGGCTCACTTGTTACTGTGAAGCAGCTTCATCTTTGCCCTCTTTGTCTTTTTGCTGTAGCCACGGTGATTATTTGAGAGGGCTATAATAGATGCACCCATTGGAAGGTGTATGATGATGGAAGAGATGATAATGACGCTGATAGGAACCACCTCATTGTGTTATTGGCTTGTTTGTTTTAGTGCTACGCTTTTGTACCTTGAGACTCGATGCCGTAGCCTGTGCTTGTAAGTGAATCATGTTTTCTGATGAGAATGTACTTCAAAAGAGACCCCCTCTCTGGTGTATTAAGTGCCGTTCAATTAGTATCCTGTACGCAGCAGCTTGACTCTGTTGATGCAGTCAGCCCCTACAGAGGACCCTATGCACCAATGAGTTTCGTGTCAAATTAGTGACTGTTGACGCCGTGAAAGCTCGTCCCACTACTATACCTGCGCTAGCTACAGGCTTGTCATTTCAAGCAGATGTCTCATTGTGACTAACATGGAGGGCCGGTATAAGTGATGTTTTAAATGTAAGCCTTTGTGTAGATATATTACTGGTTATGGTTTCTTGTGCAAAGGCGCAGGGCTTTTCCATGGCAAGTAGTAAGTAAGTTACGTTTATTAAAAACCTAAGCCTTGTTTGTCTTCATCTTAAGCATAAATTGTAAATTATTGTTAAAAAAATATATATATCCTTTTGGATAAAATGCACTCCTATTTCTCAAACTGAAAAATGTTTATTTATTTCAGCAGAATTCTACTCATAGGAGAAATCGCAGCGTAGCTAAGATCACGTTAATTTTGCATATGAGGAAGAGCTAACCACACATTGAGGCAAGCTATATAAAAGAATCAATGTCATGTTTATTCATTGGTAATGAGAAATTAACATCTTATAAAATTGAGAGTTTTATATCTGAAAATTGAGGTTTACTAACCAATGTAAGAAACGTTAAAAAAGGTTTAAAAATGTTATGTAGAGTAATAAATTGTAACATTATTTTAAATAAAATGATATATTGAAGAAAATATGCCGTTTTGAATGTTGTCTTTTCACGTTTTATTTTTTCTCATAAAACATAATATGGCTAATTTACAAGTTGATAATTAACTATTTTTAGATCGCTTGTTGTCAGCTGCCATATTGATAAAGCACTGCTCAAGGGTTTATCAATGTATGGATACTAATCCTTTAAAGTGGGACCTTTAAAGCCCAATAGTGATAAATCATCAAACAATAACCGCTCATCTGGGGAAAGGGTACAAATCCTCTTTTAATGATTCAGACATAGTTATATTACGCATTATTCAATATATGGAGTCCACTTTTCAGACCTTCAAACAGCCATCACAAGAGCAGTGTGGACTAAATTGTGAATTATTCTTCATTACATTGCCACAAAATGCATTCACGTAATACACCTTTAAAGATTCATTAATTCTTTTCACTTTCAAACTCGGCCACCACCAAAACCATACCAAACTAAAACTATACCAAAACTATACACCACAATGTTATGAATTTTGCTAGATGTCTCTCTCCTCACACATACTGTATACTTACTACAGTAAATGCAACTTTTAAGTAAAAGTCCAGCTCCAAGTGGCTCAAGAGCTACTGTAAAATGTTACACAATACAATGCCACACATGCAACTGGCATTCTGACTCCAGAAATGTCCATCTGAGCCTTTACCAGTAAATTGAATGTTCTTTTCACCATAAGTCATCTTCATCGACATTCGAGAGAATTTGACAGTATATCCAACCGGCCTCAAAAACCACAGACCAAGTGTAACCATGCCAACCCAAGACCTCCACATTCTGCTTCTTTACCTACAAGAGCATTAAAATGTACCTACAAACTGAGATTTATTTCAGCAATCTTATGTTTATTGCAAACCACACACTGCAACCTGGAATCTAATAAACTTGGGTCCGACATCAGTTATTTATATGTAGACCGTATGATGGAAACACCTTCTGAATATAGGCTACGACTTAAGTCTATAGTAAGAATAAAATGTCATTACTGTATGCGCCATTATAGTCAATTCACATAAAAAATGGAGACATATAAATATTGTGTATTGCAAGAGGAAGAGGATGTGGGGCCCAGAATTGGTTGGAGCTCAAATGTTGTCGTTCAGAACCTTTTTTACTTCTATTACATTTCCGGTTAGTTTTAGCAGCAGGGTGCGTTGTTCATCTTACATTTGTGACTGTTGGAATTGTGTCCCAAGCTATCTTGGGCTGCAAGACCATGATGATAACGACCATATGAACCGCTCCGTGTGATGTCGCATCACCAATTTGGAGACACATTTATTTTACATTGATTATTTTAATATACCAGACTGCTATGATGACCTAATTTCCCTTCGGGATATATAAAGTAATCTATCTATTCTTCATCTGAGACAGACCAAAATCATACTGTGTATGCGGGGCTTAGGACTAACCACCCTGTCACGACTCACACCCAGACAACTGGTGTAATGGTTGGTTTGCACAACCAAATTATTTCTGCACAAACTGAGAACCCACTCCATTGAAGCGCATCTGAGTTCTCTGTCATCTCCCCGCAGGGTCTTGACCTGACTGCAGTTGTAACTGACTTGAATGAGCCAAATGCTCACCTGTTATGATGTCAGGCAATTTTGGGGAAGTGTTCTCTTCATGGGTGAATCCTAGTTTATACTGTACCGGGCAGATGTGGCATCGTGTGGGCGAGCGGTTTGCTGATGACAACGTTGTGACCAGAGTGCCTCGTGGTGGCGGTGGGGTTATGCTATGGGCAGGCAAGTTTTGGCATTGCCTGCCTACTCACCATTAATGTCACCAATTGAGCATGTTTGTGATGCTCTGGATCGGCATGACCACGTATTCCAATTCTTGTTCCTGTTGTGTGTTGTGCTCCTGTTTTGAACATAAAAGGTTTTGCTTGTGTGTGTGTATTCAACAGGGGGTAGATACAGTATATCCATGTTGAAATGGTTGTCATAATACTAAAGTTTGAGACCGTATCTTGGCAGACATCACAAGATTTGGAAATGCTGGAAGTGTTCTATATTGTAATTCTCATGACGATAGAAAGCGTGACCTCCTTATTTGTGGTCAGAGATCCTCCTGGATTTAATGATTATCATATTGCCATGGATAGATGATTAAGTTTTGAAAAAGTGGATTCAGAATTTACTAATGTGTTCTAGCAATCCTAAAAAAAACTGTACATATTAACCAAATAATCTCAGCCTGAGTGAATAACAAAATCTAGAAGTTAGCAATTGATTAGCTGCATTGCTCAAACCAGATGATTGGACTGGTTGGTTCAGTCAGCCTACCCTGTTTGCTAGGACCAGACATCTCGTTCTTGTGGTAACCCAGTAATAATAATTCTAATAGTATTACTGTTTTGGGAAAAGTAATTAGTTACAGGAAAAAGTTATATTACAGTAACTAGTTACTGCCCAACACTGTTAATATTACATCATAGTATTTTAGCAACTTTTATAATTCTTCCCATAGGAATGAAGAGTTAATGTAATGAGGATGAACTTCATAGTGGTAATACTTCAATAACGAATATTGCTGCTGTCAATTTCGCTTATGTGTACGGTCACACAGTACTTGATATTCTTATTGACAGTTTTGTCAGTTTGGGGTATAAATGCATTAAAGTGCAGTAGGAAAATTGTTAAATTCTGCATAATGAGCAAAAATCCAAAAGTACACTTCAGCATTTCTCTATCAGATCTGCTGGGAGAGTTCTAAAAACAATCTGCAGGAGATAACTTTTTGTACTTCAAACTTAAATTTGTTTTAAAATCTCAGGGTACTTCCAAATTTAAATTAATTAAACAAGTCTGAAAAGCACATTTGGACAAAACATGTCACTCTGTGTCACAGGGACACATTTTAATTCTGCCCCTTTGAGGTTTCCTTATGGCACTTTTAACAGCCTTGCAGAATCAATAACCTAGAGGAATTGGATGCAAAACAAAGTTAGGGGTTAGGGTTATGTTTGGTTCGAGGTTTGTTCTTTGTTGAGCCAAGATTTCCACTGGGGAAATCATCATGGCAATTGTCAAAGCTTGGAACAGGTTTATCTAACATTCTTTCACAGGAGAAGAGCCATACGTGAATGTATGATGATGTATTAATGTTAATAAAAACACGCACATAAAAGAAAAATCACTAATATCCAGGTATCACAAATAAACCTTGATACCAGAATACAGTATTTGATACCAGAATACATAGCAGAAATACATAGCATAAACGCACTCTTATTGACCAATCGGATATTAATGATCACAAGATGTTTGAATGCTAGTTTCATACAGCTCAGTACCATGCAGAAATCTTGAGAATGTGCTCTAACATCTACAGTATTACTGAAGTGCATCATCCTTGGTATTTTAGAGATCAGTTCAGAGCCCTGATATATCTTTGCATCTCTGCAGATTCTTACTCATGGAGATTGCATGTGATGTAACGGTGTTTATTGTTCTTTGCCATGATTATTATGTTCTCTAGAGACTATAGCCTCTGTACAATATACTGTCATTATTTAAAAAATCAGGAATCTGCCTCTAGACACGACACATGATTTGTAAAGGGAACAATATAACATTAAAGTTGCATTGCCGAGTAGTCCGATAGGCCCATTTGACTGTATCAGCTATAACACTGTAAATAATTAAATGTACTGCTCATGTACTGCTGCACACACTGGTCCATAGATCCCACATGTTCTGTTTTGTGACATTTATTTCAATTAAAAAGTTTGTAAAGATTGCAGCTTAAATAACTTGTGATTGAATATGTTAGTGTTGAAGACGTTTGTTTGTGACACTGTGTACACAATACAACACAGAGGGGTTGAAAGGATGATGTCATAGCATACATGAGTACATATCCAGAACCAGGCCAGAACATGTGTATGCAGCCTGTGGAGCCATTCCCATAGAATGCTGTGTTGTGTGGCTGGCTGAGATACGAAAGTAATCTCATTGGAATCTCTCAAGTAATCACTATGCGGACTGCAGCATGCGGTTCATCTCATCGCTCCCATTGAGGTACTGTTTCCATCATTGAACAATTTATCATTTATCAGCTCTGATAAAATGTCCTGCAATTGCAGTGGTTGAATTAGGAATATGAGTGAAATGTTTATTGCTAAACAGCACATGCATGCACCTCAGACTGGGGCCATATCTCATAACAGAGCAATAGGCAAGTCCATAAAAACCTACAGTATAGGCTAATATGCCAATTGGTTTGATAATTCAGCTAGAATACAATACACTATGATATATGTCTATAATCAAAATTAATTTCACATTTTATTAGGTAACTTGCTCTTTCTGGCAGAATAGTTTTTCATTAGTTGTTCCAAATGTGAATTGGCCAGACTGTGCTCCAGAGTTATAAAGCTCTAGAGAATACAACTAATTTGCTATAGGCCTAACACAAGCATAACACAAAGTTTAATATGGTTCATGTTTATTTGGTATTCTGTCATCATTTACATTAGTCATGTTCTTTTTTTTATCATATTTATTGGAGGTAGAGAGGTAGAGCATGAAGTTTTATGTTTTTAGTTTTTTTTTATATATACATTTTATGAATATTGTTTTTAGCCTATATGCCTTTAGCAATTCATCTCAATTAAAGTTGTGTTACAGAGGGCACACAGATAGGCATACAAATTAGGTATTATTGAAAGGTTTGTAAATGATTGAATAGCCGTTTGGGTATGAACTCCTGGTCAATTTAGTCGGTTTTCTGTCCAAATTGTATTGCTGGCAGAAGACCCAATTAGGGCGAACTCAATCTTGTTCCAAAGCACATGTTAACTGTCTGTGAGCTTTGCGTAGCCAGCCACCCTTGACGTAGCCTACGGGTGAGACAGTGTCACGCGTTTTGTGTTTACTTAACCTTGTGACCGCAGAATCTTGAGGCCGGCGAATGGACTTGGCAGGTTTAATCAAGCCTAAAAACGACATCCGTACAGGCATATAGCCTATATTCTTGGGCGTAGCAGGCATCAATCACTCGCATTGAATGTCTCTCTCTCTCTCTCTCTCTCTCTCTCTCTCTCTCTCTCTCTCTCTCTCTCTCTCTGACCTATTGTCTCTCTCTCTCATTTGCTCCAATATTTCCTCTGTGTCCTCACATCCACCAGCGCTGTGTCTCTGCTTCTCGTCAGCTCTATCGATCGGGACTATAGGCCTACTGGGGCCTTGTAATTAAAAGCTATTGATCGTCTTCAGACGCAGAATGTGGTGTTGTTGGCCGCAGACGACCATACACTAGGCTACTACGGTGCTCTGAGAGCCATTCACAGATGTACAGTTGTGTGTGAGAGAGAGAGAGAGGGGGCGGGGAGCAGTTTCCACATGTGTATTTACTCATGTAGGCCAATTTATTCATGCAGTATTTATGTATTGTGTGCACTTGTGTCCCGGGGGAAGGGGAGACTATTAATATGAGATTGCACGCATCCTATATGTATGCGTTGCAGCGATTAGCAGACACAGATATTGCTTGTCCCATCCATACGCTATGCACTCAGAACAGGAGGGTTAATGTGTCTCCAGTTGGGTTAAATAATTGCCCATCCACTGAAAGGTCTGAAGCGGCGGGAAGACCTGCTGTGGGTCCTCCAATGACTATTAAGCGAGACAGGGATGGGGGGAGGGGGTTATAGATGGGGGGGGGGAACAACTGATTGATTCTGTGCATACACAAGTCCATAGGCACACTTCACAAAAACACACACACACACACACACACAACCTCCTCTTTTATTCCATCTGGGTGAACACAGTAAATCTGAATGCTGCTCGATTGCTAGCGCTGCACATTTCCCAACTTCAGAGAGAGAGAGAGAGAGAGTCAGACAGAATGCCTCGACCATAAATACGACTCAGACTACTTACTCACTCCACACACTGACAGTGACACCGAAGGCCACACACATACACTATATGGACACTAACAGACGCACACACACACACACACACAGTGGTCTGTAGGATGCACAGCAGGCTATTACAGATACCCGTCATGTACACGTATATTATTTTATATGCCATTTATATACCATGCTAGCCTTTTGCTATGAGCTCTTTGACTTATGTGACATGAGTTATGCTCGTCTGCGCGCCCATCTTCCCTGCCTCGCCCCCTAATAAATCCCGTGAATTATCCAGCGTGCCCCCCCCCCTCCTCCATTAACCCTCCTGCATCCCCCCCCCCCCCTCAATCCGGACGAATGATCAATTAAGGCTCCGTCCAGCGCGCGCTGTGCGTCAGCTCTTTCTTTCCCCTCTCCCGCTCTCACCCTCGTTCTCCTTGCTCCTTGTCATTTCTCTGCACCCTATTTGGGGCGTCAGCCCAGGACGATATGAACCGGATGAGAGACGGTAAATAAAAAGCAAGAGTGTGTGTGTGGGGGGGGGGGGGGGGGGGGGGG
>JAODTR010076277.1:0-15192 GCA_025399935.1 Amblyopsis rosae | reverse complement strand
GGGGTCCCTTGCTGAAGCTGCTGCCCCCGCGACCCGACTCCGGATAAGCGGATGAAGATGGATGGATGGATAGAGTAGTGGTTCTCAAAGTGTGGTCCGCAGCCTATTGTCAGGGCGTCTGAAAAAGAATTAGTTATACATGTTAGAAAAAAGTTTATGGTGACTATTTGCGGCAATAAAAAACATATTGTGTCCGTTACACACTTAAGTGTTTGGCTAATAAAACCTCTATTGTAACACATCACGTCAATCTGTCATGAATTAATCACTTCACGCAGGTCACAACAAACCATTTAGCTGCTAGCTAGCTTGATAAATGAACTATGAACTATGAACTAGTGAGCAATCATGGAGAAATACTTATGTCAGACAAAATCATCAAGAGAAGGTAGGATCAAACTAGCTAAATTGAGAAAATACGATTTTGAAATAGTTCCAACCCTAACCCTAACCCGAAGAATATATGGTAGGAAGCATATCAAAGTCCTTATAGTCTTATATAATGTCTCTGAGCATATGCTAAAAGGCAGGGTCAGTCATTCTTTCTAACTTTGAGCTGAAATTACATCGTTCTGCGGTCCTCCGTAATAATACGATGTTTCTACACAGCCATGGCTCCGTAAATAGTAACATAAACAAAGTGGCGAACACCGCTCGTATCAACAAAGCCGTAGTACTACGCTTTGCTTCACAATGCATTTTGATGTGAGATGCAGCCCGCGGAGGATCACGGAGCGATACTGTTTTGATTTGAGCTCGAAGGGCGCCTTTTAAAACACTCAAGGACATTTTGCATTGTACTGCACATAGGCAAAAATAAAGATCAATATAAAACATTATGTTAAAGATATATACTATAGTATTGGACATATAAATATACATGTTTGAAACGATATGCAATTAAATTAAAGATTTTGGAAATATATACAAAATAAAATAATTATACCTGCTTATTGGGAGGACAGGAGAGACAAGAGAGTGGAACAAAGGATTAAATGTTTTAGGCAACTTTGAAGAGATGGGTCTTCAGAAGTTTAGCAAAAGACGCAACCTTGGTTGCATGTCGTATATGCAGGGGAAGGGCGTTCCAGAGTCTCGGGGCAGAGCAGCTGAAGGCACGAGCCCCCATGGTGGAGAGGAGGAATGTGGGGGGTTAATTTATGGTGTGCACGCCTTGCGACTGCGTGGCTTCATCAAGTATAAACCAGGCTTAAGGCTTTACTCTCTCAGAAGTGTTTATATGCCTATAGTATCAAAAGGAAATAGCCACCTACAGTACATAATCATTATTATGTAGCATTTGTTTTGGTCAGAGATGCCGGTGCGCTTAGTGTGACCTCTAGTGGCAGAAGATCATATAGCGCCATGTTTGTGTGACATGTAGCGTAACATGTAGTGTGACCTCTAGTGGCAGAAGGTCATATAGCGCCACTTTGATGTGACATGTAGTGTGACCTCTAGTGGCATGGTTCAGTTCATGGCTGAAACGTCTTGATGCAGGTGGCCCATGTGAAGGCAGAGCGGGACATCCTGGCGGAGGCAGACAACGAGTGGGTGGTGCGCCTCTACTACTCCTTTCAGGACCGTGACAGCCTTTATTTCGTCATGGACTACATCCCCGGGGGAGACATGATGAGCCTGCTCATCCGAATGGGCGTCTTTCCTGAGCCGTTGGCGCGCTTCTATGTGGCCGAGCTGACGCTGGCCATTGAGAGTGTCCACAAGATGGGCTTCATCCACCGTGACATCAAGCCAGACAATATCCTCATCGACCTGGATGGACACATCAAGCTGACTGACTTTGGCCTGTGCACGGGCTTCCGCTGGACACACAACTCCAAGTACTACCAGAAAGGTGAGGTTACTGGTACCAATACAAGTATGTATTCAGAGTATTCCAAAATTGTTGTTGATAAATACGTCTTTATATAGAAATGAATGTCTTTCTTTATACAGTTGTCAATTGTCCTATGTACAATACTGTATAGCAGCAAATATGTTCCATGTAAATCGGGTATTTTTGTACATTTCTCTCAAAATATGTTTTTGATTTGGTGATCATTTTGGCTGTTACACCTTGTGGTGTACACCCATTCGCCACCTTCATGGCAATAATATGCACACAAAAACTGCTAGAAAATCATCATATATCAATATTTCTTCCTACTTTTTTTCCTTATTCCATAAATCACTTGAACAACTTAATACTTGCTCAAAACTACCAAATATTCAATAATTTTTAGAATTTTTACCTTTTAAATGCCAGTAAAAATTTAGATGTATTTTATTATTTATTACAAGATAACTAAAAAATCTATTATTTTGTATATAATAAATAGTAGGGGGATGGGGCTTTGGTGGTGATTAGAATTTTGGATATGTCAAAGATTAGCAACAACAATTTCATTGCATTAGTATTATTTATGTAATGCTAGATACTCCCTCTGAACAACTTCGTGGCCAAAAGTGCCCCACTGACTTCCATTAAAACCACATGTTTTTATATCACTGCCATTACAGTATACTGTAGCACCATGCATTCTGTAATGTCAGCATTTCATTTAGAAGAAAAGTAGTTATTTTTGACATTTTTTCATGAATACCCTGAATACAATAAAAATGTCAAAAATAACTACTTTTCTTCTAAATGAAATGCTGACATTACAGAATGCATGGTGCTACAGTATACTGTAATGGCAGTGATATAAAAACATGTGGTTTTAATGGAAGTCAGTGGGGCATTTTTGGCCACGAAGTTGACCAGGGGGAGTATCTGGCACTACATAAATAATACTAACGCCATCAAATCATTGTTGTTGCTCATCTTTTACATATCTATATAAGTCCCATTCCCCTATTTATATTATAGGAAATCATTTATTATTCTTAATTTCTTTATATAAATATTGAAATTCTTACAATAATTAAACTGGCATAGAAGGGTTAAAATCCTGGAAAGTATTGAAGGTTTGGTAGTTTTAAGCAAGTATGAGTCAAGTGATTTCCGGAGAAAAAAAAGCAGAAACTAGCGTGTGTGTGTGTGCGTGTGTGCATGTGTGGCCCATGGAGCATTTTGCTTTGGTCTGATGGTGCCTAGTGCAACATGTAGTGGCACATGAGTCATCTTAATGTAGTTACTGAAAAGGCGTTTTTAGTGGCATGAACGTGCTTGACCAGGGAGAGCAAGTCACATGCGCAGCCTTGGTTTTGATCTGGTGATCTTCTACTGTGGGCCAGCAGCTCACACCCCTGCCTGCCTCCCAATGTAACCGCAGCATGTGAACACCATTGACCACATTTATGCACATCGGCTGGCTAACCACACTAGATGATACAGGCCTCATGCAGGTTCTGTCCCTTCCTCAGGCAGTCACATCAGGCAAGACAGCATGGAGCCCAGTGACTTCTGGGACGACGTGTCCAACTGTCGCTGCGGCGACCGCCTGATGACCCTGGAGCAGCGCGCCACTCGACAGCACCAGCGGTGCCTGGCGCACTCGCTGGTGGGCACCCCCAACTACATCGCCCCCGAGGTGCTGCTCCGCAAAGGTGGGTGCAGCCAGGCAGCTAACCCTGCGTCATGTGGGTCAGTGGGGTGGTGGTGATGGTGGTGATGATACACACCATTTCACATGCATCGCGATGATGATTCTTTCTGCACTATAACTGTCGATGAGAAACACATTTAAAGCACTAATGTCTGTATCAGGCACTGCTGTGTGTGCACAACTCAACCTTCACACTCTTTCTGATTGGCTCAGGCATGCACAAGTTTACATTTGTCTAAAACAAAGGCCAGCATTGAGACAGTGGAGTTTTGATTCCACCACACAGCGTTACACTCTTTGAGGTTTTCTACGTTGACAGTTTGTCCCTGGGCTAACTCACGAGCGTAGCATGAAAGTGTAATGAGAATAATCTGTGTAGTTAAATGGATCTGTTTTGGTGTGTGTCCAGGCTACACCCAACTGTGTGACTGGTGGAGCGTGGGAGTGATCCTGTTTGAGATGCTGGTGGGACAGCCACCGTTCCTGGCTCCCACCCCCACTGAGACTCAGATCAAGGTCAGTAGTAAAACCAGTCTTAATCCAGCTCATTTGACACTTATGCTTCTGTGTTCTCTCTCTCACACCACTGATATAGATAATAATAACAACAAACACACATTTGTACATATACATACCATTCATGCATTTGGACACACCTACTCTTTTTGCTTTATTTTTATTTTATTTGACCATTTTCTACATTTGAGAATAATAGTGAAGACATACAAATTATCAAATGACACGAGTAATTATATAGTAATTATATAGTAATTATATGTATATATATGAGTACAAATATATGTTATATGTTATTTTGATAACAGTTAATGGCAATAAATAATATTTTATAAACTAAAGCTTATTTAGGTGATTTGTAGGGTGAAATATAACCAAATATTGCAACATTTTAAAACTATTCTTTTTTTATATAATGAAATATATGTATTATGTCATTTTATTATTGCATCACTTTAAATGTCTATTAAAGAATATTTTAGGCCAAACAAATGGAAGGTCCACGGAGCTATATTTTGGACCAAAACATATTTAGCTAATATTTAGCTAATAATAAATATATTGTACACTCCTGTAATGTAGATATGCAGATGGTTTAGTAGCTATGGATTGAGCCAGTAGGTGTCAGTATAGTCACTGTGCTCTGGTTCTAAGTGCTTGGCGGGCAGTTGTTTGAAGGCTGTGTGCCCCCTGCAGGTGATCAACTGGGAGAGCACGCTGCAGGTGCCTCCTCAGGTGAAGCTCAGCCCGGAGGCCGTGGACATCATCGGCCGCCTCTGCTGCTCCGCCGAGGAGCGCCTGGGCGGGAACGGCGCCGGGGAACTCAAGGCCCACCCCTTCTTCGACCAGATGGACTTCTCCAGCAACCTGCGCCAGCAGCCCGCCCCCTACAGGCCAAAGATCGCCCACCCGATGGACACGTCCAACTTTGACCCCGTGGAGGAGGAGGGCGGTGCGGGGGCGTGGAGCGACAGTAGCGACAGTGCCCGGGCCTGGGAGACGCTGTGCTCCCCCCACGGCAAGCTGCCCGAACACGCCTTCTACGAGTTCACCTTCCGCCGCTTCTTTGACGACAATGGCTGCCCCTTCCGCTACCCCAAGCCCCCCGAGGCCAGCAGCATGCGTCCCCACCAGGGCCACCAGGGGGCAGCACGGGAGGAGGAGGGGGGCGAGCAGGAAGAAGAGGAGGAGCAAGGGGAGGGGTGTGAGCCGGTGTATGTTTAGAGTGCAGCACTCCTTGGCTTGCCTGAGTGACGGGCATCTCTGTCCTCCAATCAGCACTCACCACCTGGCAAGTCTTGTAGCCACAGTGTGTGTGTGTGTGTGTGTGTGTGTGTGTGTGTGTGTGTGTGTGTGTGCGCGCGCGTCCCATGCCAGCGCGTCCCATGCCAGCGCCAGTGTACCTATCTGTTCCTGTGTGTATGTGACTGCCTAGCAGGGTGCCAGGACAGCGTGAGCTAACATTTGTTTAACAATTCAGACATCTTGGTGTGGAAGAAGACAATGCCAAACAGAGTTGTGCCTCAAAGTGACATTATGACTTCAGACTATAATGTCAACTATTTTATTGAGATTTTCTACTATAGAGGGATTTGCGTTCCCTTATCCTATCCCATTCCTTCCACTCTGGGTCTTACTGACAACAGAAATGCTTTAACATTGATTGACCTTTGTGACACAGGAAGTCTGTAAAATTATTTCCTGTTCAACCTGAGCTGCTTTACTCTTGGAGACCGGAGGACATGTAATGTGAAGAGTAGATCCAGTTTACGTCCTTTAGAAACAGGGTGAACCTACCAGGGTGCGCTGAATTTGATATATTACACAGAATATGTCAGCTATTTGTTTATTCACAGCAGTGCGAAAAAAGCCACATATGCACCATACACAGACAACAAACACACTTATGAGTTTGTGTTTTATAGTGTTCTGTACATATTAACCCTGTGCAGATAATGCAAAGCTGTTTTGAAATGTTGATTCAAATTGGCTAAACAGGTTTGTATACAGCAGAAATCCTCCCAGCTACATTTAACTTCCTGCAGATAAAATGTTGAGTGGATTTACCTTTTATATTTTAAAATCAAACCAACTTGTCATTTAGGTCTATTGTTTGAGAACAGAAGCCGCCTCTCTTCACCTTGTCTCTTGCAATGTTGTTTATTATGTTGATTTGTTCTTCAGTATAATAGCCGATTGATAGTGTGTTATGGTGTATTTCTTAAGATGTTCACAAAATGGTTCCTGTTACTTCATCCTGACAGTTCCAACACTGCGAGACCTTCCATTTCAAAATGTGCCACCAAAATAACCTCAACATGTGCACACAGTATTACAGATATTCTGCCAGGGTCAATCTACATACAGTACATACATGTGTATACATACTGTACATACATACATACATAACTTAATGTCTCCAGTATTCTTAGACCACATAGCACGGAACAAGTTTTTCTTCAACAAATCTGTGATCATATGACTGTGCAATACAAAAAAAGCATATATATAGTTTTCTAAACATTTAATATTATTTTAAAGTACTGAAATGCTACTTAAAATATATATTGGTTTATATAAATGCTATATTTCCTTACAGTTACAACATGACCCCATGCTGCTTATTGTGGTTAATATTATTGTTACTATCTTTTGTGTACCTATTTTATTAAGTTATGCGTATCGTGTTGGTTTGATCGCCAAGTGTGTTTGGGTTTGGTAAGTGACAAATTGTGTGCCTTTCTGAATGTGAGTTGACAGTGAATATGAAAATCAAAGGTTCGACTCTCCTTCTAATGTGACTGGGCTGGCCCTGAACACAGGAGAGGGGGAGAGAGAGCAGAGAGAAGCTTGGGGCAGAGAAATGGAACAAGAGATTTAAAAGAAGACAGACATGTTAAAAAGGCACTATTGGGAAAAGCACTGTTGGGCTAGATTAATGAAACCTAAGTGTGATTGAGTGAATAGCTTTCTCTGTTTTACAGGACTGCTGACATAACTGTAATTATTGTTTGGTACATATTTTGTTTATCATGTAACTACAAGTTTGTTTGAACATTGTTAAATACTATACTTGTGCCACAGCTCTTCTGCACATTTTTGCGAGGGGTTGAAGCTACAATGGTGGACCACCAGACAAGCCTTTTATCAGCTTCAAAAGCCACTGCTTATTGACAATCATCCAACAAAACGACTTTTTGGTCATACTTGTATCAAACAATTCCAGCAGTATTCTATATTTCCTTTTCTTGACTAGTTATGAGAGAACTCTAAAGGTATGTAGTTCTAGACTACAATTTCAAAAGTATTTCATAATTGTTATTTTAAATTTGCCCTTTTTTATTTTGCTTGACAATGTAATGTAATGTTTGTTTTTTTACTTCAAATGTGCCTTGAGTCTTTCTAGGTTGGGCAGCACAAACCTACTCATCACCCTCCCGTTTAGTTTTCCACTGCCAAATATACCAGGGAAAGCTGGTTGAGAATGTATATACTTCACATCTCATTGTGTTTATACCATTTATGCCTACAGTAATATTTACTGCTCGGAGATGTCCACAAAAATAGTTTTCAATGTTACCAACAGTTGTGTGGAGAGACGATTTGCACAGTGGTACCTCAGCAGCTGTATGCTAGAGGGTTAGGCTAGAGGGTTAGGGATGGATGTTGGTCAGATACTCATACATTGATGTACATTAAAAACTATGGCCTTATGATCACATACTAGTTTCTCAGAGTTCTACGCTACCGAAAATGTTTTGTGTTTAAAATATATTAATAAATAACGCCTTTAGCATGATTTTATGTTACCTTTATTTGACCAGGAAAGTCTCATTGAGATAGTCTCCTTTACAAGGGAGACCTGGCCAACATGATGACAACAGAACAAAACAAAATGCTTTATGAGAACCGGCTGACAAGTGGTTCTCTGATGTATGTGTGTGTGTGTGTGTGTGTCTGTGCGCACGCGCTTCTTTTGGATGTCTCCTTTTTCTTTTTTTGTTTGTTAAAGTAAAGTTAAACATACAATCTTTGACTGATGTTCTTTAATATGATCTTTTTATGAAACTTTCTTATGTGTGTATTTGTATTTCAGTTTGTATTTTTACTTTAGGGAGTGCTCTGATGCTTATGTGATACAATACCTTTAATGATTTCTTTTTATTTATACAGATATACATATTTGTTGTATCTTTTTTCAGTTTTCCTGTTAAAACAATGTCTACACAGTATTATAATGTAATTAGGAAAACTCTCTTCTTCTTTTTTTTACATTGTATGAACTGAAAATGTGTAAAATATGCTTTCTGTTCTCGTGTAAAAATGTATAAATTAAATTAACCGACTTTGACTTGGCAATCATTTGACCCATCAGGTAATTATATAGTCAGAATTTGGGCTCTAGGCTTTATAATAAAAAAAAAAAAAATCACACTACTGTAATTGTATCTCACAAATATTTGGTAAACTTAGAACAGTGTATGAACTCACTTGCTGTTGTGGCAGGATTAACGTTATCATACATATGGGCTACATTTTTATTTAATTTGGAATCAGTGTTTGGACTGCACAGTTTGCAGAAACAGTTCGTAATCCCGAAGCAGTGCTGCATCAATAATGGCGCGCACGCACTTTACATTGTATTATTCCGAAGTCTCGACAGCGAATACAGTGCAATCGACAAGGCTATAAAGCGTAAATAAATATAGTAAATAGATATAGTAATATAGTATAGTAATATGGTTCCATTATTAATAAGATACTGGCGGGGTACGTTCAGCTCAGTTTTGAGAAAACGTCAATTCTGGCGTGGGGAGCCATTCTGGCACTGCAGCTGGTACCGCGCTTAATCCCACAATGCAGTGCATGGCGCGTCATTGAAGAGAGACTATGATGGCGGCGGTCGGTGCACCAGAAGTGATCTCACAGCTGGAAAGCGCTGCCAAAGTTTTAATGGTAAGACATTAAGCGTTGTTTTCTATCACTGGAACAGTACACGCAGCAAACCCTTTCTTAAACAGAGTTTAGATACGACTAGGAGCCGTAAAATACTTATTTTCTTCGGGAAAGCATAGCGATGCGTGGCGCAGTGCCCTGTCTCCATCCCGCAAAAACCCAGTCATCATCGTATCCCCATTAAAAAAACAACCATGTGAGACACTTCCCAGTAGTCCTCGGTTTCCCACAAACTCCACTGTAGGGTCACCGGTCCCTTCCTCGGCAAGTTTAATTTGAGTCATTTTGGACTGTCAGCTTGAGCATCTTGTGCCATGGCTGCGCATGTTTGCTGGTCTGATCCACGGCGTTGATTCTCTTAGGGGCCATGCCGCACTCATAGCAAGTACTATCTGGCTATATTTTTGCATCATTACACTCGTTGCGATACATATTATCGAATGTATGAGCCTGCACGAAACAATCCCCAACCCTGTGCATGTCGTGACCTAATGTTGGATAATATATTTGCCCGTTTATTATGTTCCAACCGTATTTTGAGTGTTGGACATTGGTTGTGTTTATTAACTTTTTTTAATCTGGTAAGCAGTGAGCAAATATGACTCCTTTCTTATTGTATGACCTCCTGATAACATAAACGGCAAGCTAAGACAAGTAGGGTATGCATTATGGTGTACTTATTGTGATAATGTTTGGCTTTATGGAAACGTGTACATACAGCGTTATAAAAACGCGTTCTGGCTAACAGTGTACCGTAGGCCTACTACTAGGCTACGGTGGCTCACACTTCTCTACACCTACAGAGAGAATATGCTCTTAACTTCTGTTTGGGTAATGGTCACTTAATTCCTTACCTCAACTCAACTAGGGATTGGTATTTAAAAATGTATTTGGTAGTTCAAAACTAACTGATTGAAATTAATATATATGACATACATTTTTTTGTCATCAATTAATTTTTTTTGTAGTGTCAGAGAAATTAGTTGGCTGCTTAAAACATGTTAATTTGTCCCACTGTTAAGCATTGTACAGATAAACAAGCAGCATTCAGTTATTTAAGTAAAGAACATGCCATAATCATCCCTAATAAATAACAGATGTAGGGATGGGGCAATATATGATATTATTGTTTATTGCAATAAAAATACTGACTATAATCGTATTGTGGTGAATTTTAATAGTTTAAATAATATAATAAATAATCTTGGTAATTATTAATATTAATGAATTAATTAATTGTTAATATCTGACATTTTTAATATAGTCCCATGCCTAAACAGCTGCTAAGGTCTGAACATGAAAACCTTTCTAGACATTTAATGTTTTTGTAAATGTTAATTTGCAAATATGGGAGAATTGGTTTGTGTCTTTTGTTCATATAGCCATATATAGAAACCACGATACAAAAGTCGACGGTTTCATGTCGCAGTTCCGGAAGACAGAACAGGACAGCACACATGCACACCCAATCTGCTCCAGGTGCAGCTTGAGCTCTCGTATTGCTACAGTAATTAAACAAATTTTTTATTTCACATTTAGCCTAACATTAGATTAGAACCACTGAGCCTTTAAAAAAACTGACGTATTTGACAAAGCTTCAGGTTTCTAACTGTCCTCGAAATTCCAAGATAGCGGCACTCGTTCGTCTGCAAATATAATCTTAAAATCGTTATGTTTTTCATAAAAATCACTTTATTATACATGTATAAATATAATTTTCTAGATTTTAGTCAAATCAGGTATTGGCGGACAATGTGAGAGCCACAGGTTGCCAGGTTTGAATCATATCAGGTATTAGTGAGAGATAGTAAATTATAGTTTGTAGAGCTTGCCAACATGTTAATATATGGAGTCCCCTCTACTTTTATCAATATTGCTAACAGTTTTGGGCACTTGGGAATATATACTCAATGTTAAAAATATTTTTGTAAAATAATTTATCAAAGAAATCTTATGTTTATTCATATTTTATAATTTATTACATAACTGTTATACTTCATAAAACAAAATTTTGAGCACAAAATGTATTATCCTTGATTGCGCTGTTTACATATAGGTGCAGGATTTGCACACATATTTGGCAGTTTCTTCAGGTGTTTCTGTCTTCTGACTGTTCATAAATACACCGTTTTACTGAGCCAATCGCACCTGCTGAAAGACGTTCCATTGCAGCTAGCTAGACGAGAATGTTGCGCAATAGCCTAGAGTTGAAAGGGGGAGGGGGTATGGGGGACATTACGAACATGCCTATTCAGCCCTGAGCCCTTTGAATGTAGCATTTTTTGTCATAATGTAAACACACTTAATATTTATTTTTTATTATTTATTTGGTTGATGTATATTAAATATATCCCTCTGCAATATATTGGGAATATTTCAGCACCTTGTAACCTCTTTCCTATCTCTTTAAAAGTGCTTGCAAATAGACACATGATGAAGTCTGTGGGATGGAACCTTTTGGCTGGACCACAAATATCAAACCACTAGACAATTATCTCTCTGAAATACTGTATGTAGAAATCCTTCATATATTATTCCACATGGGCAATATGCAATTGTTATGATTTTTTATATTATTATTTGTTGTTTGTGTAAAGATTTGTGATATACTATATGTGAAATGTTTTTGGGCTGCACAAACTTGGGCTGCATGAATTGATTAAAAAGTAATTTGATTAATTAGTTTGGCAAATCTAGTGGTGGAAGGTCATATAGAACCACTTTAATAAAGAATAAAAAGCATGGCCCTAACATTTATACAAAATACAAAATAAGGCTTTTCTGCCAGTTCATCCAACAAGCATTGGTCTTCTCATGTTGGGAACATCTGAATATCCAATACGATTATTAAATGCTACAATCTTGTGTGTTCAGCTTTACCAGAGACGCCTCTGTCTCCATCAGTTGGATTCTATGGTGATCAAAACAATTATTTTCTTTCTTTATTCACACTTCCCCTTTTGGATTATGTAGGCCTATTGCTCCAGTAAAACAGATAGACTATTCATTTAAACCTGTTCTCAAAGCGAACATTGCTAATTAATCCCAGATAATTACAGTAGGTAACGGCATGATTTGTTATGCATGTTTGACGGGCATTCGGGAAATCTACCGGTTCTCCAGGCTAGTACAAACAGGCTATATCAAACCTTCCTCGTTATCATTCTGACTGAAAATGAAACATGCCTACCGTAAATGCTCAAATCTGTTGAGGTAACAAACCCAGAAATAAATTGTTATAAGGGCGGCTGCCGAATCTAACAACCGAACCGTTAAGGAGAGAAAAATACGATAGCCACACAGTTCTGCAGCTTCATGCAATGTCAATGGTTGCCGTATGTTTTAGGTAGTCCTATAACACGTTGTCTGACTCAAGGCAGGAACGTTATTATGTCTTGGACTAGCATTGTAAGAAAATATCTAAAACCTGAGTATCACAATATTACGGTGCAAAATACTGTATCGGCTCTCTAAATCACAGTATCAATAACATTTATATGTTTTTATATATTTAGGGATGTCACAATACCAGAAATTTAGTAGTCGATACCAATACCAGTGTATTTCCACGGTTCTCGATACTCATTTGGTATAATGTCCGATGCTAATTGAAGTCTGAAGTCTGTGGCTTTGTGTGGCCCGCTCGGGGCTCCGCGGAAGTACCACTGGGACCTCCGTGACTTGGTGCCCACACGAGAGTGCTCCTAGGGCGGGTAAACATTCACCGAGATCCCGGTCAGCGCTCCGGAGGTATTGAAAGCGCGAGGCGAAAAAGTGTCGGTTAAAATGCATTGTAGTAAATTACAGCATACACACGT
Organism: Amblyopsis rosae; assembly: GCA_025399935.1. Taxonomy (NCBI): domain Eukaryota; kingdom Metazoa; phylum Chordata; class Actinopteri; order Percopsiformes; family Amblyopsidae; genus Amblyopsis; species Amblyopsis rosae. Next base: position 2,354 of record JAODTR010076277.1, on the reverse strand, counting down.
GGATGTTTGCAACACAAATATGCAACGTAGTCCTACATATTTTATTTGCTTCGAGGCTGATTTTGTTTCACTTTCGCCAGGCGATGTGTTTGTCAATGAACCATTGATGTCATGACAATAGCGGAACTTTTTACTCAGCCGGTAAAGTCTTGATAAGATGGAAACTATTGCTGGAACGGTCGAAGGCACCTTTTGCATATCTTAAGGTAGCGTATTATTTTTTGTGAATATATTACTCTCTGCTAATCCCCATGGAGCGCAAATTAGCCTGCTCTTTTCGACGAGTGGAGGCGGAGCAGTTATGGTACCGTACGCGTGCATGTATGATTTCCGGTACCTACGGTACTGTACAATAACGAGTACAGTCATGTTTTCTAAATTTTGGCATCGACTTGGTGCCGAAGTATCGGTTCTCGTGACATCCCTAATATATATATATATATATATATATATATACTCAAAATATTTGTAAAAGGGACCATGTGCCAAATACATTAACCTCATAAAAGAGGAAATATGCTTGTTACCAGATTTATTTTAAAGCTAATTTCCATCTACAGTCCCTGAGAAAGTTTTACATAAGTGATTTTTGCAGCTGCACCACACATTAGCATTGCTATGACAGTTTTCCACAAATTAGAAATCACAATTTATCAAATTGTGGCTCCTGTATCGTGACACAGCCCTTGCATTTAGCACAGACACGCAGGTTAGATTATTTCTAAATGATCGCAGGCTTTTGCGGTTACATTTTTGCACAAGGCCAGGTTTCAATTGAAATTTGATTAATTGTGCAGCCCTACACTGCATCAACATTGCTGTGATTTGAATTGGCTACTGGAATTGGAACTATTAGCCATTTCAGAGAGTTTGCATCAATGACGAGATATATTTTATTGCCTATATCATCAAAGGGCTGAAAGATGTTATCATATTGTTTTACTATATCACTCATATATTGGTCTGTCGATGTGCGTGTGTAGGCACCGCCGTCTATGGTCAGCGCACAACAGTGGCAGCACGCAGAGCACATATTCCTCTCCTTCAGGAAGTCCAAGTCGCCCTTTGCTGTCTGCAAGCACATTCTAGGTAAGGCAGCTTGTTTGTGGCCTTCCTCACCTGCTCTGCTACTCAACTCTCATTCCATTTCCACCTTCTCCTCTCCTCCCCCAGAGACCAGTAAGGTGGACTATGTTCTGTTCCAGGCAGCCTCAGCCATCATGGAGGCTGTGGTGCGAGAGTGGATTCTACTGGAGAAGACCAGCATTGAGTCTCTCAGAACATTCCTCCTCACCTACGTCTTACAGAGACCCAAGTGAGGGCTGCTCTCTTGATTTGATTGTTTGTTTACCCGCAATATAAGTACAACAGCTCTGTTTGAGGCTGATGTTGATATTTCTATATCTTTGGCATTGCTATTTCTTTTTCATGATAACACCCCTCTCTCTTTGTCTCTCCCTCCTGCAGCCTACAGAAGTATGTCAGAGAGCAGATCTTGCTAGCTTTAGCAGTCATTGTGAAGAGAGGCTCTCTAGATAAATCCATAAACTGTAAAAGCATCTTGCACGAGGTTGGACAGCTCATCAGCAGTGGAAACCCCACAGTGGTAAGAACATAATTGCATACACACTGACAAGGAAGTGCTACAGAGCTAGGGCTGCATGATTTGTTCAAATGTAATATTGCGATTAGTTTGGCAAAGATTGCGATATAGTAAGCAGCAGTCTTGTGTGGTTGGCTTTACCAGAGACTTAAGGTCTGTTTTTTTTTTTTTTTTTTTTTTCTTCAAACCTGGCCCTTTTGGAATTTGTATCGCTTCAGTAAAACGTAGGCTATTCAATTAAGCCTGTGCTCAAAGAGAACACGGCCGATTGATCACAGTGTTATTACAGTAGGCTAAATTCTTTTTTTTGCATGGTGCGCTGCACCGCCAGTTTGCATGCAGCCTTGTTCTATGGAATAGGCTAGAACACACAGGTCTGGAGGCCATTAAAGAAGAAGGTTCTCATCCACTGATCCTTGGCAATAGTAATTTTCAACTTCACTGCTGCTGATGTCAACAAAAATCTCGTCAGCTTCAGTGTTACTCCCGTTGCTAAACTCTTCTGCCATTTTTGCAAATCAATGAGGGTAGCATAAAAACACAAAAATATTTAAAGGCAGAAAAACGTTTTAGGTTGTCTAATGTGCTTTCAATGCATTTCAGCTCATCACAATGCATATAAATGCACACGTTTAATAATATTTGACATACCAAATGCACCTCTCCGGGAACCATCACCTTATCGTGGTGGAGAGGTTTGTGTGTCCCTATGATCCTAAGAGCTGTGTTGTCTGGAGCCTTGAGCTCCTGG
>JAODTR010076267.1:0-15194 GCA_025399935.1 Amblyopsis rosae | reverse complement strand
GAGAGTAAAGAGCTGGTCCGTTGTTCCACGACCAGGACGGAATCCGCATTGTTGTTCTTCAATCTAAGGTTCGACAAGGTTTCTAGTAAAATATATTATTTATTATTAGACAAGTACACAGTTTCCAAAAAGTAGCATTGATTATCATACATAAAAATGAATATCAAAGGATATTGAATAGGACTCCACTCTTGAAAAAAATGCTTCTTTGTTGGTTGCCTCACAAGGTGCTTCGCTGATGCTGTTTGAATCCACTACGCTCAACTCCCCATGTGAACTGAAAGTCATATATACACATAAAGACACATTTATTCTTCACTGCTCAGTTCTCGTACCACACCTGGTTTTGTGTGCACATGCCGACAGGCCGGCCAACTGTAACTCCCCCTTCCTTTATTATTGACAAGAGGATTGACGAGATGCTAAAGAGGATGCCTCTGCTCAAATTATTTCAGGGTAACAACACCATCAGATTAAAAGAAATGCTCTCATGAAATAGGTATTCCATAGACTTAACTAAACTCAATTTAGACAGTAGGTACAGTAGAACATAGAACTTTACTATGTAACTGTATATGCTAATGATTCGAACCAGTGTATTCACATGGGAAATGCATTGCTTGACTACTGACACCAAATTGAATACAAAAAGGTAAATTGGGACATTAAAAGTTCCTGCTTGTTTTTACATTGCTTACCAGAATTGTGCCATGCCCTTTATCTAATTTTAAGGTGGCTTGTTCAGAACTGATTACTTACAGGCAGAATCAAAACAACATGCAGGGCAGATTGCCCAAAATAATAGATGAGCGGATCTAGTAAGAACTACAGCATAAATACAAACAATAGGGAAGGAATGTTCTAATTAGATGCAGGTACAAGAAAGAAATGTGAAAAGCGTGATCCTCGTCAAATTACATACAGCGACAGAACACGCCTCGTTTAGATATGTCAAGATAACTAGCTAGCGCGAAGCTACTCTTTGTTTTCTATTGTCGCAAATCGTTGGCGATTCATATTTACAAGCTAACCTGTTTGTTTTGCTGTCCGGTGATGAAACGCCTTCGTTAAGTACTTCACGTACTTTCTCAGGAGAAACAAAAGAAGACTTTTGTTGGTTAGTGTTACCAAGTCGATCCCCACGACTACCAATAGTCGCCATGTTCGGTTCTGAAGTCAAATTCGTCCTCAGTAAACAAAAACTATTCGACTATTGAGTTCCGATCAACAAGCGACTACTGGACTCGGTGGTCCACACAGTACTGCTCTGTAAAAATGCAAGAAATATGACTTAGACTTACTTGCTGGACGTCAATAAAGTTGTACGTTTCTCAATATTAATGTTTTAAGAGAGGCTGTCCTGAATAGCAATAAATGCCCTTCTGTTGTCCCAGTCATGGCAATAAAAAGCTTCTCAGACACTTTGCCAATAGTTAGTGTGATAGATCCAATTAAACCACCAGATATAATTATATTTATTTGAAGATGGTGTATTGATGTTATATCAAATGCCATGCTAAATTAAATAATATATTTGAACAATATGACCATCCCAGTGATGGTTTGTTGCGATTATATGTCGTTACAATACAACCTCAGCCCCGCCCCAAATGCCAATGTACTAATAACAAGCTGTCTGATTGGTCAGGTTTTGACTGCCGGTTAAAATTTGCAAGTGGCTAGCCCAAGAATGGGATATGAACGGTGATGTTTTATCAGCACTTAACATTAATTTGTCCATATTTTATGTAACATATTGCGGTACTGGATTTCTACAAGGAAACGATGTCGGGCGCTGAAGGTGATCGCAGGCCAGACCAGCTGAATATATTCGAAAAACTGACAGGGAGGCCGCCAGGCAGTGTGAAGTTAGCAGGTCGGTCAAAAACATTAGCACCGTATGCTAGCCACGAAGCTAAGTCCACCTCATCACAAACTACAAAATAATATTGATGCAGTGATCGACTGCACACATTAGCAATTTCACTATTTTGTATATTAAATACATTGGTAAGCAAGACACCGCAGACCAATGTATATAATGCATAAAACCCACATTGCAGTTACAGATACAGTATCAGTACGGTAGTTGCCTTGCTTAGCAAACACAACATTCTGAAATATTTCAAAACGGCGTGTCTGCTGTTTTAAACATGTATATTGAATTGTTCTTGTGGTTATAATGGTGCTTGTATGTTGATTGGATTTAATGCACTGGGGTGTGGAAGATAATAGCACGTTGTCTCACCCATTAAGTACCGGTAGTCGCAGCTGATGAAACTAACTGACATTCTTCTGGCTGATCACTACTGTTTATTAAACAGTAGCTTATGGCATGTTAGGTTAAAACGTATGGGGATTCAGTCACTGTACATAGTCTAACTAAGGTTGGTGCAAAATGACTGGACACCAATGTGTTTAAAGCAAGTTGGTGTATACTTCATATTTATCTAGAATATGTTCTTATTGAATGTGTTGTTCACTGAATCATGTGACTGGTTACATTAACTGACTATTATTGGTAGTGGACTAGTCAGTGGTGGTGGGGCTGTCTACTAGTACATTAGCGGAGGCCTGATCACATGCTTTGAAGCACCTTTTCTTTCTAAGATAAATTGGTTTGAACTGATGGACAAATCTATACATATCCCTATGTAAACCAAACCTAGCAAGTGTTTGCTAATACAGGAACAACTGCTATCAGTACACTGTATGTAAGTACTATTGCTATGTTCCCACACTCTTACCTAGGTCAACGTACACCACCTGCCAGGAGCGGGCATCGCTGTGTGGCCGACAACTCCAACCTGTACGTGTTTGGCGGGTACAACCCAGACTATGATGAGTCAGGCGGCCCGGAGAACGAGGACTATCCACTATTCAGGGAGCTCTGGCGGTACCACTTTGCTACTGGCACATGGCAGCAGATTCGCACAGAGGGCTACATGCCCACAGAGCTGGCTTCCATGTCAGGTACAAGGAGAGCTCTTCCAGCAGATTATAGAATGAAACACTGTCAAGTCAATTGACAACTAACATTTAATTCAGTGTCAGTGAGGGGAATTTGTAGTTTGGGATCTGAAACTATGACGTAAACTGATGTCATCAATTTGGGGGAAAACGTCATCTGATTGTTTCATGCACAGGCGACAAGCGCCTTGGCATAGAGGGGTTCCACACTGATACACGCAGCAAAATGAAACTGGACAAAGAGCAGGGTGGTCTCACAAGGCTAGATTTGGGTGGGTTACTTTTTATAGTACAGAACATTGTAAAGGATCTACTGAAATGACTGCAGCCTCTGGAAGAGATGTATCAGACTGATGTGAAGGTTGAAGACAGATTATACAGCATCTGTCAGCAAGTGTTCATAATGATAATTTCCTGATGTTAATGTAATTATTCTCTCTCTTCTACTACTGCGTCTGTCATCTTTTTTGTGTACTGCATGTGTCCCTGCAGCTGTTTTACATGGCAACAACCTACTTGTATTTGGTGGCACCGGGATCCCCTTTGGGGAAAACAATGGGAATGACGTCCACGTATGCAACGTGAAGTACAAGCGTTGGTCTCTACTCAACTGCCGGGGGAAGAAACCCAACAGAATCTATGGACAGGTTAGGCATATATACACACACACACACAGCAACATTGGATATGCCAGCATTCTTAACCCCACCTTAATATCTCCTCTCATAGGCAATGGCCATTATAAACGGCTTCCTGTATGTGTTCGGAGGGACAACAGGCTTCATCTACAGTACAGACTTGCACAGGCTGGACCTGAGCACCAGGGAGTGGATCCACCTCAAACCCAACAACTTACCTCACGACCTTCCTGAGGAAAGGTATGTTTGTTTAAAACTATGCTAGAGAACTGAGCTGCCAGTACGATCTAATTATTAAAGGTATGATGAGCTATTGTAAGCTAATACACTTTTTGTCAAATTCACCAAACATCTCCTTGCAACCCGCTACCTTACTGTTAGCTGGGCGTGCTGAAAAAATGATCTGTCACTTCTGCACAACCCTGGTTCCGTCAATAGGAACACAAGCAAAGTGGTGCCGACCACACACATCAACAACACATTAGTCTTTGCCATGTGTTTCCAATGTGGGAGGCAGGGCTTCTGAGGGAGCACTGTATGGTATTGAAGGGAGAGGTGATTTTGGTTTTATTAATCATATACAGTGCATCCGGAAAGTATTCACAGCGCTTCACTTCTTCTAGTCTTTATTTATATATATATATATATATATATATATATATATATTCATTCATTCATACAGACACACACGCACACACCCCATAAAGGCAAAGTGAAAAAAGTTTGATAATTTATTATAAATTAAAAGAATCACATGTACATAAGTATTCACAACTTTTGCCATGACACGCAAGGCACATCCTTTTTCCACTGATCATCATTGAGATGTTTCTACAACTTGTTTTGAGTCCATCTGTGGCAAATTCAATGGATTGTACATGATTTGGAAAAGCACACACCTGTCTATATAAGGTAACACAGCTGATGATGATGCATGTCAGAGCACAAACCAAGCCATGAAGTCCAAAGGAATTGTCTTTAGACTTCTGAGACAGGATTGTATCGAGGCACAAATCTGGGGAAGGCTACAGAAAGATTTTTGCAGCATACAGGTCCCAATGAGCACAGTCACCTCCATCATCCATAAATGGAAGAAGTTTGGAACCACCAGGACTCTTCCTAGAGCTGGCCGCCCGGCCCAACTGAGCAATCGGGGGAGAAGGGCTTCAGTCAGGGAGGTGACCAAGAACTCTATGGTGACTCTCACAGAGCTCCAGCGTTGCTCCGTGGAGAGAGGAAAACCTTCCAGAAGGACAACCATTTCTGCAGCACTCCACCAATCAGGCCTGTATGGTAGAGTGACCAGACAAGCGTCATGTCTGGAAGAAACCAGGCACTGCTCATCACCTAGTCAATACCATCCCTACAGTGAAGTATGGTGGTGGCATCATTCTGTGGGGATGTTTTTAATCGGCAGGAACTGGGAAGACTAGTCAGGATTGAGGGAAAGATGAATGCAGCAATGTACAGAGACATCCTTGATCAAAACCTGCTCCAGAGCGTTCTGGACCTCAGACTGGGGAGAAGGTTCATCTTCCAACAGGACAACAACCCTAAATACACAGCCAAGCTAAAAAAGGAGTGGGTTCGGGATAAGTCTGAATGTCCTTGAGTGGCCTAGCCAGAGCCTAGAACCCGATTGAACATTCTGGAGAGATCTGGAAATGGCTGTGCACAGACATTCTCCATCCAACCTGATGGATCTTGAGAGGTCCTGCATAGAAGAATGGGAGAAACTGCACAAAAGTAGGTGTGCTAAGCTTGTAGCATCATACTCAAAAAGACTTGAGGCTGTAATTACTGCCAAAGGTGCTTCAACATCAAAGGCTGTGAATATTTATGTACATGTGATTTTAGTATTTTTATTTAATTTTATAAATGTTCAAAAATTTCAAATAAACTTTTTTTTCACTTTGTCATTATGGGGTATTGTATGTAGAAATGTAAGGGTAAAAAAAGATTTTAATCCATTTTGGAATACGGCTGTAACATAATAACATTTGGAAATAGTGAAGTGCTGTGAATACTTTTCAGATGCACTGTAACAAGCTTTCTCTAGAATGACTTGCCATACCGCTTTTTACACACATTACATATATTTGCCAGTACATGTTAGATCAACTAATAATTTTTTTAAATAAGCAAAGGCCATGGACTTTTATGAGGGCCCCTGCGGGAGGGAGTGGGCGGGGCAGCTAGCTCAAGCAGTTTGTCCAGAAAAAAAATTATAGTTTTAAATAGTTGTACAAATGCCTTTTGCTCTTTTTAACTTTGGTGAACTATATTTGCATTTTATTTGTATTCTACAATGTTTTCTATGCAGCAGTATTACAGCTTGAATGGCAACATGAGTTTGTGTCAGGTACGCATGCATGAAATAGCACATGATGGACAACATGAGTTATGTTTGTGTGACAGGTACAGACATGAAATAGCACATGATGGACAACATGAGTTATGTTTGTGTGACAGGTACAGACATGAAATAGCACATGATGGACAAAGGATCTATATTCTGGGAGGAGGAACATCCTGGACATCCTACCCACTGGAGAAGGTACTGGTTTACTGTAATCTTAAACCTAGATTTCCACATATTCCACAAGAGTGTAATTTGCTTAAATGTTCAGAGAGGCTAAGAGAAAATAGATGTGAAATGTACAATCGTACTTTTGTGTTACTGTAATCACCCAAAAGCGGTGTCCTAACTGTCATTTCCATAGCAACTGCAGGGTATGTGTGACATATTCTATGAACATATTTTCATAATATGAACAGAAAAGTATTATATGCAGTTGTGTGCATATAGTATAGTCACATGCCCTATTTTACTATTTTGCACTGAAGGTCTTTTGTATTTAAGAGAATCCCTCTAGACCGCACTGACAAAACGAATCTCTATGCAAACAACTTGGAAAATATAGATGATGTCATAGACTGTATTTATTTCTCAGATACATGCTTACAACCTGGAAACCAATTCCTGGGAGGAGATCTCAACTAAACCTCACGATAAAATAGGTTTGTAGTGTGTTCATCCCCATGCTTTATGGCTGTTGTTGTAGTCTGCTCCATCAAATTGATCTAAACTCTCTCGGGCTTTGACAGGCTATCCTGCTCCAAGAAGGTGTCATAGTTGTGTGCAAATTCGAAATGGTGAGCCTTTTTATTGTACCTCGCTTTTTTATCTGTCCCTTCCTTTAAACCGCTTTATATACGGTGTGCAAATGTGTGTGTGTGTGTGTGTGTGTGTTAATATCAGACTGTTTTCTGTGTTGAAGATGTATTTATTTGTGGCGGTTACAACGGGGAGCTTATTTTAGCCGATCTGTGGAAGATCAACCTGCAGACGTTTGAGTGGAGCAAGCTACCCGCAGTAATGCCCGAGCCTGCCTACTTCCACTGTGCCGCTGTGACACCAGTAAGTAAAACATGTTTACAATGCCACTGTGGTCACCATACCTTTTTTTTTTTTTTTTAACATTTATTTAAAGCTGCTGTAGGTAAGATTTAGAGCTATATATTGAGTGCCATTTGTTTGAAATGTCACAGACATCAATCAGTTATTCAAATGTTCAGAGCACGTGCTCTGGTTGATGGCCCCCTCCTCAAGAAGTCCACTTAGATTTTTGATGGCACCTGAACGAATTCCGGTGAATCTTATCTTGCCTGTCAATCATATGAATGTGTTCTCACAGCTACGACAGATTTGTAAATGGTGCGATTAGGAACGCTAAAAATACTTATTTTCACAATATTGCTATTTCTTTCCTTTGTTTTGTAGCTAACTCTCCTTGCAACTCTCAAATCTCACTTCCAGCAGCGTTAATGTGTTGTATATGCCTGCCCCAACAATATAAATATATGCGGTTAATATTGGACTTGTTTCTCAGGCTGGCTGTATGTACATCCATGGTGGGGTCGTGAACATCCATGAAAACAAGCGGACTGGCTCTCTGTTTAAGATCTGGCTGTCTGTGCCCAGCCTGTTGGAGCTATGCTGGGAAAGGCTGCTGAAGGCCTTTCCCCACCTGGCAATGCTGCCCACGCTGCAGCTCCTCAACATGGGCCTCACACAAGAACTAATTGAACGCTTGAACTAGGACAGACCTTAATAGGTTCGGGCTGGGATAGAGCGAGTGGCTTATAACGGCGCACAGGTTTTATGTTGGGGGGGAAAACAACCTCTCGTTTCCCCCTGCTCATTGTAACCCCCGCCTTAAAACCAAAAACAATGGGATGGCCTTTTTTTTTTGTTGCACTTTTGGCTATGAAGAAAGCAACTGTGGAATGTTTTATGGATGCTGGCACCACACTATCCATGGACTGAAGTCTCTGGAACTGTGACAATTATTACATTTTAACAAAACTCATCTCATAAACCACATCACCAACAAGGGTGGCTCACAGAATGTCATTGTGTCGATTCAAACAGAGCGCTGTACAGTCATGTTGCCATTTAGTTCTCCGATGAATATACTAGTCTGACATGAATGAATTCAAGTGGTCACTCTATGAAGTTTTAAGTGTTATTGGTCTAGACGGTTAAATAACTGTCATACTAATATTGTGAACTCTTACTTCCACCATGTGGGTTCATCTTGTTAATTTTATGTGAAAAGGGAGACTGATGCTGATTTTGCCTAATCCAGCACTAGGATATTTCATGGCTCAAATAATTTTATTCATTATAGGTCAAACACTAAAACAAAATGCAAATGGCTACCTTTTCAAATCCATCAATACTTCTGTCTATAGTTCTCGTACATCCACACTAAACCCTACATACTGTGAATTTGGTACGCCTTATAATTTCTTTAAAAATGCTTTTATTGGAATAAAGTCATATTCTGTTCAGTTTAAATCTGTCTGGATCAAGTTCACATTTTATTTTTAGTAGGCCTATACAAACGGTAGTATATTTTTAATTTATAACTTCTCAAACACAGTGCCTTTTCCTGACTGTTGAACATTATTACAAATGATGTATCTTTGACAGATGTCTGACTAGATGGCATTGAACTACAGAACATTTGTAAGGATTAACAACTGCAATGTTGTCACATGAAATAGTGAACTTCATCTGGTATGAGGTTTTGAAGGAAGTTCTTCTGGGTTAAGACTGATTTTGTTTATTTATAATGCCTCAACCATGCATGAATGCACCAGTTTTTTTTTCACCTTTATTTTCCATACTACCCGTCAATACTTGCATGATAATATGGCCTTTTATTTTGTGCAAGTGCCCTCCATTTTCAGTAAATCCTTACTTTGGCTGACAAAGCAATTCAAGGCCATCAAAAAAAGTGTATTTGTATATATCAATGTTGTGTTTTAATCTGAGTTAAAGTACTGTAAATATGCCTTTTCTCCATTTAGTCTTGTAAGTAACCTAGCATGACAGGAGGCTAAACAACTGAAGTAGCTCAGTTTGCATGTCACGTCTACATTGCCAATTCTGGAGAACTTAACATTGCAGCAACCTATTATTTGCTGAAACAGCACAATTCTTAACATTTGTTAGGATATTCATTTATTTGGTCTCAAGTGCTGACTTCTTGAGCCCATCAGCACATTTGTGAAAATATAACATTGCAGGATGGTAATCTGGTTATTTTATCCTTTAAGTGTCCTTAAGAGACTTGACACATCCCCTGATCTCTTCCTAAATTAAAGTGATGATCTGTTAAAAATAAATTATTTCAAGTATTTATTACAACAGATCACTACTATACTTTATAGAAATATTTACCATTTATCAAACCAAAATAAAAAGCAACTATCAACATAGATGTAGTGGGTTTATGGTGAAAATGTGTTACCAAACTGTTTGGTAGATATGTTTATACAGGAGGTAACCCTGTATGCAGAATGCTCAATTTCCCAAAGCATTACAAATGTGCAAAGTATATAGTTGATTTATTCCTTATGGTATTTCTATTGCTACTGATGCAGTAGCCTACAATACATCACATAAACCCCCCACACAAAGTGGTTGAAAAGTCTGACATTGGGATCCCACTTCAGATTAACAAGAGCGTGGTGATGGAGCGAAAAAGTACACCGCCATGAGGATAAAGTAGACCACCACCAGAACCGTACCTGCAGAGAAGACAAACATTATGATTACATGTTCATAAAAACCTGTCTAGCATTCTCTCTATAAACTTAGCTGGTTTCTTACCCTGAAAGTAGTCGCATTTCCCATCCATTAATATGTAATTGACTAGAATGACGCTGAAGATACTGGCCCAAAGATGGATATCACTGAACACAAGCACAAACCCAACATCCTGAAAATATGAAAGGCATTACAACAGTGAAGAAGTACATCACATTAAGTACCACTGCTACAGGAAAACACAAGAGTTCACTTACGTAGAAAGCATTGAACAGGACAAGCAGTGGGATTTGAATCATGCAGACCTGAACAGCAATACAGCTGCCGACTTCAAGGCTGAAGAACACACATACAAGTTTGACGAGTCAAACTCATCAAGTGTTTTTGCATAGAAGTACGGATATTCCCAACATGTGGGGGTTCAATATAATCAGAATAAAACGGATTTTGGTGAACGGTCTTTCCTGGCTAAATAGGTAAGATTAGAGAGAAAAAAAAAAATGCACGCACACGCGCACACACACACACACAATACAATTTCCCGTTAAATCCAACAAATTAAGATAAAGTATTAACTGTATTGTCTAAAAGGACAATTTTTAAACTAGACTTTTACGAAAAGAATGTTTCAATTCATAGCACCTCTGTGACCTGTGTCTTTGAGTCAAGACTTGCTATCTCTGAATAGTTTCAACCAGGCTTCCATGACAGTGCTTGAAACAGCCGCTCGTACCTCAGGCTGATATTGTTCTGCAGGGCAAACTGGATGCCGTTCATAATCTCCGGAAGCTCGGGCACCATCGCCAACACTGTCACGCCAATAAAATACTGTGGGGGGGGGGGAACAGGACACACACACCTGCGATGACTTTGGAATAACAGCGATAACACATGGCAATGTCTGACTGTGTCACAGCGTTTCCATGGTGAACCTGAGAGATGGAGGAATGGCTCATGATGGGCTCGATGTTGCTAGTGGTGAGGTCGGCGCAGGCAGCGAGCAGGGCTGTGGCCATAATCAGCACCGCCATGGCCTTCCATCTGGACCAGTGGACAACATGGTGTCCTTCTGAGAACACACACACACACTCTCAACCGCCGCTGCTGTTGTGGCAGGTACTAACCGCCCCTCCCTCCACTAGGGGGCGCTACTGACCGTGGCGTCCGTGGCTGTCACTGATCTGGATGTCGTAGATGTGGGCGTGCGTCTTCAGAGTGAAGATGAGGCCGATCAGGTACGCCACAGGCAGCAGCACGGATATTGTGTACGCCAGGGGCCTGGAGAAGCACAGAGACGCTATAGAGCCACCACGCTGTTCCCTGTTAGAGCAGCATACTGCAGATGCAGAGACACTTCTCCATATGTAGGTCCACAATTAAAGATAAAGCTTTAGGAAACTCTCACAATGTGAGTGCCGAGTCACCACTACTCCCGCTTCAAACATAAACTGTTAGCTTGGGAAAGAAAGTGGAATTCTGAAGGGGCTTCAATAATCGTGGAGTGTATCTTTAAATGTGTGATAAAAAAGGTGTAATGTGTCACATTACTTACTCAATATGAGTGTGAAAGAAATGCTGGTCAGCTTTACTCTGGTAAGAACAACAAGGGGGGGGAAGGGGGTTACTATATATTAGATAAATGTCAAGACATAAATATAAAAACAAATGACCTGGTCATATAAACGCAGCTGAAATATGGAGCTAACTTATCATAGTGCTATAATAGAGCGGAATGGTACATGAGTCACAGTGTAGACCCGTTTACTGCCAGCCCACTACACACAATACTAAAATTACAATAAACTTACTGTAACATGGCTGCCGATGCATTAGGCCACATTAGACTCATGAGAGGGAGCCTACCTACCGTATCATAGTGACAGTTCTTGCAGGTGAAGGCTCTGCTGGCATTGCCTGGGACGTTGGCGCAGCTCTCACACACCAGGTTGCCATAGGCCTTCGAGAAGAGGGTGGGAGCGAATACACCTGAGGACATTGACAAAGCCACATTCACGTCGTTTGACCATCAATATGCAATGACTGTTACTCTAACTTTGGCTTCACAGGACTGGTTTTATTTGTTCAGTTAGACTACATAATTCATTTACTGGATCTCATAGGAGTACATTGCATTCAGCTCACAACTCCTCACATGCGCTATAACGGCATTAAAGCATTGGCAATAGTAACCCATGTACCTTTTTTCATGTGAGACAGAAGTGTTACCAAAGAAGGCTAAACTTTCCTCGATTGATCTCTTGAATATATGCAAGGTATGCATCATAGCTTCCACTGAGACGCTCTAAAATCAGCCAAGTATGTAAACCGCAAACACATTTGAAGGCAGAATCAGAAAGTCACAAATTCATTCACGAGAACGCTTGCTCGCTAAATTCAAACTCAAAAAAAAAAAAAAAAAGCTTCTCCCTTCAATGATATAGGGTGCTCCCTTAGAAGCTCCACCCCCACATTGGAAATGCATTGCAAAGGCAAAGAAAGGTAAGATAGCAGACTGCAAGGAGATACTGCATATGGTGAATTTGTCCTAAAATTTATTAGCTTACAATCGCGCACTATACCTTACGTGGCTTTAAAACAATTACGGTGATTTCCCATTTATAGGCTACACAGAAAGAAAGATGACCCTTCTTCATTCAAGTCACTATGATAAATGTATGAGGTTCCTTTATCAAAACCACCATACAGGTCATTGCTACAGTGAGGGACAAGTGCTTGTACCAGCTGAACTCACCTCCTATGGATATGAAGAGCAAAGCCGAGCTCACCCCTGCTGATCGGCTGTTGAACAGCTGCTCTCTGTGCTTAATGCCCCCTATTATCATGCATAGACCCTAGACAGGAAAGATAGTCAGCTACACAATATAGCGAATCACACACATTGGTTGGGTCCAAGAAATTTAATAAATTATGAATGTCGCTAGTCTGGTTTTCAAAGTGGGAACTGCCAGGGGAAAATGCTTAAAGAATATATATATAATTTTCAAAAACAAGCTAAACTAAACTGCCAAACTGCTTATAAAATAAAACATTAAAATTGATAAAGAAATACAAATGTAATTTTATTGCATTAACCTGTAAAAATCAGGCGGGCCATAGTAAAAGAAAGGACATATTCTGAGGTTTGTTTGTAGAAGATGATGCTATTTGGGGAACCGTGGAACGGAAGGCGCTAACAAATGCTTGTATAGCAAACAACAAAAGATGCAAGAAGAACACAAAGCACAAGCTAAACTGACCGGTATAAACAGGATGCAGCCCAACAGTGTTCCTGTCAGGGCGGACTTTACTATCTCCTCGAAACACTTGGTGCCAGCGTGGTGTCCCTGGAGCAGAGCGGTGATGTAGAAGGTCATCTCTGTGATGGAGCCAAAGGTAGCGTTCACCACCGCCCCCACCGCAAAGTTACTCTGGGCAGAAATGCTGGGGGAGAAAGACAAACGCACAGAACACACCAACACACAGACGTTCAGTATACTGGAATGAAAAAACAAGTATAATAAATCAAACTCCACCTGGTTGTACAGTAGACCTCCAAAAAAATAAATAAATATGACTTCTGTTTTCCACACGAGTGGAACTCAAACCTGCTAATGGTGGAGAAGGTGGTGTGTACCTGGCTATGCCCATGCCAATAAAGTACGAGAGGGGCATAATGGATGTAATGGCTGCAGCAAACTTGGCCTCCATGCTGGTGTAGTGGTTGGCCCTGTCTGTGTAACTAAGGACCAGAGTGACCAACACCAAGGGAAGCAGGTCTGCAGAGAACGCTCTTAAGGACAACCACATGTGGTGTGAAATAACGATGTTAGAAGACAATGGCGCTTTAAATCCCCTGAAAACAGTCTTACATTTTGCAGTGCCATCTTGTGGCATAAGGCATCAACTACAGGAAGAAAAGAGTAGGTACTTGTGCTCTATATACAGATAGTGTAGTTAATGAGCTAAACAGCTCATCCAGTACATATCTACTCTCTCCATATCATGATTTTAAACAAATCAAACCTTTCCTGATTTAAAAACCTTAGCGTACAATTAAAATACGGTGTCCAGTAAACTGTATGTGATATAAACCAAACCAGTCACAGAATCAAAGGATACTGAGAGCAAAGATGTTGATTCCCTGGATTGCGTATTTGAAGTAATACCAGTTGAAGGCATGGTAGCAACACAGCAGAACCTTCGTATCACGTTCGTGGGTTCTCTAAAGACAAAACAGTTTTATTCACTCACTCACAAACACACAAAACCCTCTCTGTCAAATACCTCTGGCTTGAGTTCAGAAGGGAAATGGGAATGAATGAGTGCCATTAACTATTGCTCTTACCTTAACTATCTTAAGGGAAAACCAGAAGATAGGATCTGACACTGTGAGGGAATCTAGCATTCTGCACTACCTGTGTTAGCTGTGTTAAACAGTGCACAGGCCTGCTGGAACACTGGTACTTTACTGCTGACTGACTATCACATTGGATGCAAACCAGCAGATTGGAGAAAATGTTAACTTAACTCAGTGTATGATTGGGAAGCATTTGCCATAGCTTTAACCCAAAAGGAATTTCTCACTGATGTTGCCACAACTAAAACACCAGCATAGTAACAAAGGACCTGCTACCAGTTTCTGTATGTGGACATCCTCTGGAGCCATTAACAGGATGGTGGTGAGTGTGCGGGCGTTCATCTTGGCCACAGGGATAGTGAAGACAAGGAGCCATGAGATGACGAAGGCGAGGGAGTGAACCACAGCCAGGAGAGGATAGCCCAGGAACAACCACACATAGGTGCTGAGCCGACACTGGGTTGGAATAGAGCACACAAAGAAATAATATGCATTAATTTGTCTGCGGCTGTATAATGTATGACATTCATTGTTTATGGTTAGAGGTAAGATAGAGAAGATAACGTTTTATTTTGTCAGTAAACTATATGGAGATTGTCCTGTGGTTTAATGCAAAGTGTATTCTTTGCTATAGTAATAATTTTTGCAAATGTTATTTAACAGATTAAACCATTAAGAGACCACTGCAGCAGTTTCCATATGTTTATTTTACATGTAACCTGTATTTATATTTGTTAGATATCTTTATATTTGTTAGGTTTTTCACATTTATACCATTATATCTTTAACATTTTGCAGTGGTCTCTTCATCCCCCCACACAATTGTAATCTTGTTCCTGTAATAGCCAGAATGTTCCTGTATTTACCAGGAGGGGGCACCACATTTTCAATTATATTTTACTAGAATAGGTGGGTCTGCAACCAAGTTTTCAATTAAGCTTTAATTACCTTCACTATACAAATGTATTGTGCATTATAATAACAACAATAATAATAACAATATTAATAATAATAATAATAATAATAATAAATACTCCAGGTGGGGAGTGAGTCCTTACCCCAAGTGAAGGAGTTTAAGTACCTCGGGGTCTTGTTCGCGAGTGAGGGG